>SZWC01001684.1:0-10281 GCA_023375785.1 Penium margaritaceum
ACAGATGTTAGGTAGAAGAGATTTGTGTTATTATTATGGACGGAAAGGGGTACTGTAGGGGATTGGTAGAAGCGGTCGAGGTGGTCTGATGAGGAGGATTTGGCGATGGAATTCTGAATTCTTCTCAAAGTGCATGGAATGTGCGAAAGGTGTCACTCATGGAGGTGGCCTTGAGAAGGGTGGTGAGCACCAAGGGTCTTGTTCTAGGGATGAGAGGCGAAAGGTGCCACTTTGTAAATTTTCTGGATTACCTAGTTGGACTCACCGACAATGATGTGGATTGGTTGACCACGGAACTTCACTCGGAGGTTTTCCAATAACTGAGTACGAGGAGATACTCGTGCAGGAGCATAAAGTACAGTGATAAAATGGGTTGTTGTTTCAAAATTTAGAAAAGGAAACTTCCCAGGAGGGGAAAAGGTTCAGAATTTTGGAGAACTAAATATTTTTTCATGTGGAAGATGCTTTTGCTGCCATATGGGGATAGCTTGTGAAGGAGTGAAAGTGAGAAATGTGGAGGTCAAGTTGGAAGAAGTGATGATGTGAGGTGAGAATATGGCAATGCTTACATGTGCTTTGTGTTCATGAGAAAACTCATAGAGAAGATATTGTTTATCTCCTGAATGTTTTCCATTGCAGTTGAGATGAAGGATGCAAAGAGAGGGAGTGGATTTAGGGTTTTGTAAGGAAGGTTGAAGTGCCTCGAGTTTACATTTGGCCGCTCTAAGATCGAGAGGGTGGGGGGAGGGGGGAGCNCGAATGGGAGGATCTTGGATCATGGTTGCGAGTCTGAGGGTTGGATGTACAAGGGTGGGAGTGGGTGGTTAGTATGGAGGGGGTGGAGGAACGGGCTAGGAGATAGATGAAGGAGTGATGATGGATAGGGACTGGAATTGAACAGGAAGAGAGGACAGGTTTGAGTTGGGCCAGGGGAGGTGGAGGAAGGGGGTGGAACTGGGGATGGTTTGAAAGAGGGCCTGGGAAGGAAGGATGAGGATAGGAGGGAGGAGAGGGTTGAAGGGTCGAGATGGTAGGTGGAGCAAGCTATTTCGGTTGAAAGAGGAGTGAGGAAGGTAGGATGAGCAACATGAAAGTGAAACAAATTCAGCGAAGCATTAGGCATAAAACAAAGAAAGGCACAAGTGAGATTAAAGAGTTCCCCAAGTAAAACCAGAGTGACTTTGAAGAAATTTCCTTTAACTAGTCCCCAGGATGTGTCTGCCATGTGCATTTGCTTGCAGAAAGGGATAGCCACATTGTCCTTTTTGTTGGGTTTGTTACGTATTGTTGGGACATAGAGTGCATCATTGGGGAAGTGTTCAAGGTGATCATTAAACTCAACACACGCAACCTGGCTTCTCACACATCGTGATTTTCTTGGTTGTGTTCATCATGATAAGTGAAAGGCAACGCAGTTGGGGACCTCATGGTGAGATTTGGACCAGAGGGGGGAAAGTGACAAGGAGCCTATTGAAAGCTGTGCCTTTACAAGCCATGGGCTTGGCATCCTCATAATGGAAATCTAAAATTTTATCTTCAGTGAGCACTCCCTTCTTAACTAGATGGTCAAGAAAGGAGATAACTATGACAGAACAGTGTCTTCTAAGGAACTTTGGGAACCACGACACAAAAATTTGGAAGGCAGTTGTGACGGCCTCTTGGGCCGCTTCAGAAATGGCCCTTTTTCTTTTCCGGTTGCCCTTCCAAGGGGATAGAGACAAGCAGGTTTCAGATGGAAAAGAGTTTTAGAGAAAGTTTGGGTGTGTCCTCTTATGCAGTTGATGAAGGTAGAACAGCTTGGACAGCGAGGACTGGGGATGTCTCATTGGGTGCTGGAATTGTGCCTGAAATTGTTGGGGCGCTTGGTAGCACATTGCCGAGCGTTAAGCGAGGGATACCTGAGTATACTCATGGAGAGAGGAGAGAAAGGAGACAGACATGTGGAAAGAAAATCGAGAAGCCACGATGAGTTTGAAGGGGTGCAAGGAGAGGAAGCAAGAGTAAGGGGGAGCAAGGAGATGGGAGGGTAAACTCCACCTCCATAGCTTGGAGATCCATGTCAGATCA
The DNA here is from genome assembly GCA_023375785.1 of Penium margaritaceum. Classification (NCBI taxonomy): domain Eukaryota; kingdom Viridiplantae; phylum Streptophyta; class Zygnematophyceae; order Desmidiales; family Peniaceae; genus Penium; species Penium margaritaceum. Next base: position 2,068 of record SZWC01001684.1, read on the forward strand.
AAGGTCCTTGCCTAGGCCTCTCCCACCACCTTGTCCTCTCATGTATTCCCCTGGACCTTTCCTCCTTGCCCCCCCTTCTTATTCCTCTTTCTCTTACGTGTTTGCTTCTTGTCAGTTGATGTAGACCGCCAACATGGCGAAACTGGCTTGCCCACCCCCCTCCCCCACCCCCCAACTCCAATCCTCCCCACACCAGGACTAATGCTTGCAGATAGCCAGCCCCCCCTCCACCCTCCCCCTCCTCCGTCCTCGATGGCCAAGACCTCATGGATTTTGAAGAGACGGCCCCTTAGCCCACTCGTAAGTACCCCCAAGATGACACACTGGGCTTTCCCATCCCCGCCTTGATCGGCCTGGCTCCCTCGACAGCATCACCCTTACCGCACGGTATAGTCAGGCCCATGCTGGGCCTCACCCGCCTCGCTCGCTCCCCACCCTACCATGGTACACTCATTTTTCCCCCTCTACTCTTGAACTCTTTCCCCTATGCTTCGCTCCTTCCACCTCACACACACCCCGATCATTCTCTCCAGCTCCCACCAGGCCGGCATCATCCTTTCCCCATTCCTGGCCTTTGAAGGCTCCAGGTGCATTGGCCTACTTCCAATTCGTCACGCTCCTCCCACTCCTCTATAATGTGGTCTTCTCCCCCCTTTCTGTTTTTTCACATTTCCTTCTTCACATGTTGCAGGACCCAGAGGCTGCGCCCTTTGTGCTGACCGCGACACGCCACGGACACGGAAAGGCTCCGACCCCTTGGCTCCCCTTCCCTCCCGCCCCACCTTCAATGAAATTATCTTCCACGAATCCGGCTGTTCCCACTGGTGACACTCCATGCATCTTACCTTCCTATACCTTTCTTACCTTCCTCAGGAGCAACATCAATTTGCCGCCATTTTCCCCCACATACCGCTGCTCCTTTTTCTTCTTGTCCTCACACCTGTTCAACCAACAACTCTTCCCAGTCTGCCTAGGAGGGAAAACTCCACCTACACTGCTTGGAGCTCCATGTCAGAGCGAAGGCTGGTGACGGCCAGATCCAAAGAGGAAATACGAAAACCAGGTGAGAATGTATGTAAAATGAGGTGTGCTTGGCCGAGAAAGCCGAATACCCAAAGCAACCAGGCTTCAGTCTAGATTTAGATGCCAGGGAGCACAAATGGAGAGTAGGAGAATGAGGGAGTGCAAGGGGGGAGGGAGGAAGGCCGACATGCAAGAGGAGGATTTGGGGCAGGGGAGGCTCGAGGAATGGGAGGAAGTATAGGCCTGCGGCCGAGTAGGGTAGGGGATGACGTTACAGGAGGAGGGACAAGGAGGAGGAGGAGGTGAAGGGCGGACCAGTGGAGGGACATGAAGGTCAATGGAGTGGAGAGGGGTGTTGGGTGTGGGTGTTTCTTGAGAAAAAATTGAGGGCTGGAGAAAGATGTGGGGAGCGGGAGTGAGCTGGGTGGATAGCATAACGAGAAACGATGAGGGCGGAAGGGAGTTGGCGAGATCCAGCAGGTGGAGGGATAGGGTGAGTAGTTGGGATGGGTTAGAGAAAGGAGGAAGGAGAAGAAGCGGTTTGATTTAATGTAGAAGGAGCCTCGTATGGACCTAAAGGAGTATCTTCTAGGACTAGAAGAGGGACTGAAGGAGGAAGGGATAGACCAAGGAGGGTAGGGTGTGAGAGGAGTGGTACCTGATGTGTCGATGTCATTAGTGGCCACTACCAGGTGATGAGGAGCCTGGACAGAAGAGGCACCCTCTTCAAAGAGGGTGCCCCTTCTGGATTGGACCCCATGTTGCTAGCATTCGGAGCTGCCATGTGACCTATGGCGGTCTCTACGGGGGTCCTCTGTATATTGGGAATGGATCAAGAGGTTGGCGGGACAGATTTTGAGACAAAGAGCGGCAGGCAAAATGGAGTTTGACGTACCTAGTGGCCGAAGATAGGCCTCCCTAAGCCGCTCGTTGCCTGGGTGTCTGACAATATTGGGTGTGCATGGGATGGTGTTGATGCGGAGTGAAACCTCCAATGGAGCCTCATAACAGTGCTGATGCAGAAGACGTTGAGTTACAAGCGTCCAGTGAATGGAGCATGCTCCACTGGGCCACTGGCATACGGTGTTATCAGCACACTAATTATGCTTTTGATTCTATGTTATGTTGCCAGAACACGGCTAGTCGAGCAGCTTAAAGAGGGTTTGTATTATTTTGTCATTGTACTGACACGGTTTTGTAGAATAAGAAGAAGGATCACTCCGCCCCCGCCACTTTGAAGTGATTTCATCTTGAGGTATTTTGACATGGATGGAAATGACTCATGTATGTACACGAGTCCTAAACCCCAGACGTGGGCATGTTTTGCAGTGCATTTGTGGCTCAACCCATGATGACCTCCGTGTTCTCACACTGATTTTCCATGGCCATTTTGGCCAGTTGTACCAACATCCGGTGTTTTTTTCAAAACGTTCTGACAGGTTCGACCACTTTCCACAAGTGTCAAAAGTAACATCGCAAACCAGTATCAAAGGTTTGAATAATTTTTGGTTCACTTCCAGATGGTGACAGAATTGTATGAAGGCGCACATCCATATTCTTGAAACCCCCCATCTTCTCGGTGGAGTTTCTCGAAGCAGTCTGTCACGACTTGGCATTGCCCACGCCGCTCGGTTTGAGCGCACAAGTCGACAAGTATGCCTCATTGTTGTTTTTGATATTGTATAAATACACTCAACGATTCTGAAGCTTGTCATCATTCTACATCTGCTAGTAAGTACAAATCATCCAACGATCTCAAATCCTTGAATCTTCTCTTACTTCGTAATTCTTGCCTTTTCACCATCTACATTTTTCTGGATGTAACACTTAATATAAGAGTGCAACGGCACTGGAGGAGCAACTGATGAATTCACTCCCAAACGACAACCTCACACAATTCTTGCACATCTATATTGTCTAAATCTTTGTAGACCTCACAAAGACAAAGGTGAAAGGAGCAAGCGCATCCGACAACAAGCAGTAGTATAATAGCAAAAACTTTGGTCATGGAGGATTTGTAAGAAATAATTCATGAGACTTTGTGGACGGCACAGATAGAAGAAGCGGCATGATTTGAGACAAATGGTGTGGCTCCACTGAATTTGCCACCAAATCCAACAGACCCCTCAGGCTCGAATAACCCCTCATCTCCGCCGATACCTGGTGGGGTAACATGTGGCGTGATGGGAGGAGGCACCAGCCAACAGGCACACATAAATAACTAGTTGTACCAAATCTTGTGAGGACTTAAAAGCATCAACAACCATCTGCTCCAACAACTTATAACAACAATGGAGGAGCTACAGAAAATGCGTGCGGGGGAATTATTTCTCACCGATTGAAACCAAAATCTGGTCAACATTCCTCAAACTACTGGATCCTGTAACCTAAGAGTACTGGAGGTCACGATGTGGATGGAACGTTTGGAGATATACTTCATCATTGATGAGGTCAAAAATAGCAAGAAGGAAATTCACCTTGCAGCCTCTCTTTGCGTGGTGTGGCATTAAGTTGGTGTTACGATCCGAAGTACCTCCAATGGTACCACGAAACTGGCAAAACCAAATCAACGGCTCACACGACTGCAATTACATTGTCCACTGTAGGTATCCTACCTATTGAGCAGATAACCTGGACGTGACAAGGCTCTTTGACACCCCAGGAGACTTGAAGTACTTTGCAAATGCCATCCTTGCATGCTTTGCAAAGTTGAACAAAGATTTCCATGCACGGTACAAGCTTCAATGCATGCGTCAACAGTCCAATGTGGCAAAGTACTCACGGTATTCTGGCTTAACCATCACCTGTAGTGGCATTGCCCGCAACGAGTAGTCTTTCAACAACAACAATGGCCTGAAGCCGCATAATCGGCAAAAAATGAAAGTATATGGCATTGAATATTACCTTTTACGCAAGATCAAAACACCAGGCCGGATCGACACCGCCAATCACAATGCTCAGATACATGAATCCAATGGCGGGTGACACTAGAGTCACAGTGCTTTAGATGCCTCTGTCTCATGCTACGTTGCTAGCTGCTTTGCGGCAAGCATTCCGCCCACACTCCCACCGGAACCATCCACCATTGAGAGGCCATCGGTGCTGACCTCTGGGAAAAAGGCTATGCAGGATGAGTTACATGCTCACAAAGAGCATGGCTTCCATGTCCTGGTAGACCTTCAAGCTTGTTGTAAAGCTATCTTAGCCTGCTGTAATTTTTGTCGCAAACAAAAGCCAAATAGCAAACCCTACCAATTCAGGGATTTTCTGACAGCTACAGAATTCTCCCAGATTCCAGGAGTCAAATTTGATGCGACGTTTACTCTAGTCGGACGGCACACTACAACCCGTATGCTCTTGAGCCTTGTCGTACATCATGACAAGGATTTGGACGAGATTGATGTCGACAACACATTCCTGCATTGACACCTTAATGAGGAAATCCATATGATCTAGTTACCAGGCTTCATCGATGGAAAAAACAAGGCCTAGCGGCTGCTCAAGGCTTTGTACAGGCTCAAGTAGTCACCTTATCGCTTGAAAGTGAAGACATTGTCCACTCTGAGGAGAGGTGGCTATTGTAGGAGCAAAGTTGACCAAACGCTCTATCTGAGTGTCCTGTCAGATCCCTTTGTGGCCATCCTTGTCCATGCAAATGACCTCGTCATTGCCTTGTTTAGCGATGCTACTCTCGAGTCAATTAAGATCCTCCTCCAGTACACGTACATATGAAGGACTTGGGTCTAGCTCGGGAATTTTTAGGTGTGGAGCTCGAGCATGATCATAATAATCACACGTTGCTGATGCACATGGCTGCTTTTGTTCGCAACCTTGGGAATCGATTTGTGTCTATGCCAGCCGAGGTACTCACTGTCTCGGCTCTGATGATACCAAAAGGGCAACGCTTGCTGATCCACCACAGCTATGGACGACCTTTGATGTCACCGATTAGCTCCATGTGATCGGGACCCTCATTTATCTCACTACCACGACTAGAAGAGATGTCGGATTCTCGGTCAACTTCTTGGTTCAAGTCTCACAGCAGTCTCACTAGTGGCACCTTGAGGTTGTCCTGCGTGTCATCCACCACGTGCTTTCTACAGCACGTATCGGACAATGTTATCACGCACAACCCAACGTGGTGGTTGATAGTTACACAAAGAGCGACTGGACTCATGACACAGACGCACGCAATTGTACGTGATACAGATTTCTTGTCGGTAGGACGGCTATCTTGTGGAAGAGTGGGAAGCAAGGGCTAGTGCCGCGTAGCTCAATTGAGGCCGAGTATGTGGTGTTCGATGCAGGTACGTGTGAGAGTGTGTGACTTTATCTCTTGATGCAACATTCATGTGTGTCCATTAACAACATTCTTCGCTGCAAAAACCAGAGCACAAAGGCAATTACTGAGCATGACAATATGCATCACTTACACACAAAGCACATCAATATTGAGTACCAATTTGTGCACAAGTGCATTGCTGCTGATTAAGTTCGAGTTGTTTGGGTTGATGCTTCTCAAAAGCGTGCAAAATGTCTCACCAAGGCTCCCAATTGTGGCTTATACATGACATGCTCCTGGCCTGTAACGTGCTTGTGGTGCTTCTAACTGATGTTGTTGCAATCCTCTCCCACTCTTCTGTTCTCTCATCTTGTTTTGTGGGCATTTGTTTGTCCGACGCTCCTGTGTGTATGGCCTGATTGCCCGTGGGTCATAGGGGAGTGTCGATGGGGTGTAAAAACGCAAGTGACGTCTTGACTCTGTCCACACACACATCAAAATTACTGGTGACTAATCCAAAATGAAGCTCTCAGATACTGGAGCATTTGACATGAATTAGATTGTCTGATTCAATCATCTCAACCAAGTGCACATAATCGTCATGCACAATCACCGCTCCCTCTATAGTGTTGGGACAAATTTTGAGAGCAGAGATGTTGTCACCAGCAAGCATGTGTGCTCTTGTTTTGGCAGCATGGAAGAGACACAGGAGAGACTGCATGCACCCACATACGCTTGTGGTCGGTCTGGTTGGCTGTCATAAGCTGTGCATTTGTTCACGCTTTTTGCACGTGTGCAGCCAGGATGCCAATACCAAGGGACCACCCGTTTATTCCGGGGTGTGAGAAACCATCCTCGGCACGCTGTCGACAAGTCCGGGGTTCGATACCTTTGTGACGGCCGGACTCCACGCAATACCCTCATGTGGGTGGCCCGATTGACCAACCTTTAACACCACACTAGCTCGTTACTCGTCTTGCTTCATTCTAAAAAACTTTCTAAATGTCCTGCTCTCCACCCCATGCCACATGCCACATCTGCCGATCATCCATGTCCTTCGGACTAGCAGCACGCACAGACGAGCTCGCTATTCTTTGCAACCTACAAAGAAATCGTGCTCAGACCCACATTGGTGGCAGCGAGGCCCTACGCAAGAGCTTCGCATGGGTAGTCTCCTTGAGCAGCCTTCGTTTACGCTTGCTGTAAACTCACAATTGTTCTTTGTTCAAGTCTCGAACTTCCCCCGATCCAGGGCGTATGCCCCTCCCCATGCGTGTGTGCTTGAGCTTGCTCAGTCCCTCTCACTGATGACTCTTCGCTAACTTCATTCATTTCCACATATACTAGCCTGTGGAAAAAACCATATGTGCTGAAGGTATGCTTCTATTGAGAAACGTGGCAATGACACATGCTTCACCTTTAGAAACTACTTTGAGGAACTCAGAAGATTTGCTTGTCACGTTGCTGTAGTTGGGATGTTTTGCAAAGAGTATGTCACATTTCACTTCTCTGTCGTCATTCTTGCAGATTGGTGCTTAAAGGCATTTAAAATTGTGGAACTACTTCATTTGGAATCTACAAAATAAATACGATTTTTCATCAAACGTACATTCTCCGACATGCACGGCATGATTCTCATGTGTGCGGTTGAAATGCTTTAGACTGAAACAAATTGAACAGAGTAATTCTTGCATGGGAGTAACTACTTCAGCAATCATGCATCATAAAATCACCGAGTGTGACATTGTCATCCTTACCACCCTTCCACTTGACACCACACCACAGGATAGCATCCATAGTTTCCCAATTGCATGCACCATGCGGTGCTCAAGTCAGCCAGCCAGTGGTTCTATCATGCATCATTCCTCCAGTTGACTCCCCACACAACGCAAACCACACACTTGCCACGCATGCCATATCCATGAAGTCTCATTTCTGTTTCCTTGCCAGCATTCTCAGCTGACAAAGCCTCGCTGCATATGTGCCTGCCCTCCGGACCTCGTTCCCATCTTCCCTTCAGCCCTGCAAGGAGTAGGGGGGAAAGCCTTATCTGGCGTGCTCCTTCAATAGAGGCGGACGGAGAGCAGCTTGCGGCCCTTCTTGCCAGCCACTTTGCCGTGGCTGCTGTGGCTGTCGGTGCGGTTTTTGGTGTCCGTACCGTTGCGTGTGCAATTGACATCAGTGCTGTTGCGTGCAAGCGTGACGTTGTGGTGGTCGGTGTCGTTGTAGTGGTCTGTGCCGTCGACGTAAGTGCCGTTGTAGATGCGAGTCTCGTTCTTGTTGCCCTTGACCTTGCCGCCGCTCTTGCTTCCGCCTTTGCCGCTGTCCTTGCCACCAGACTTGAGGGAGCGGTAGACGGTCGCTGTGTCGATGTCGTACCACAGCAGACCCCTGCGGCCCCCCTTCTTTCCATGGCTTGAGTGGCGGGTGCCGTTGCTGGTGCCGTTGTAGGTGCCATTGTGTGTGCAGTTGGCATCGGTGCCGTTGAACAGGTGGGTGTGGTTGTGAGGATGTGAGCCGTTGAAGGTGCCGTTGTGCGAATGTGTGCCGTTGAAGTCTGTATCGTTGCGGAAGCTGCCACCGCGGCCGCCAGGCCCGCCCCGGCCGCCACCGCCGCCCCGGCCGCCGCCGCCACCCCGGCCGCCACCGCCGCCTCGGCCGCCGCCGCCGCCATGCAGGCTGCGGCGGAGGGAGGCAGCGGCGATGTGTGCTGCGACAGCGCTGTTGCCGGTGCGCTCCGCATCACTCATCCATGCGTTGACGGCTTCAGCGTTGATACCTGTTGGTGGTGAGGAAGGTGATGGTGGTGGGGAAATGGTCATGGTGGTCATTGTGGTGGTCTCTGTGGTGGTCATTGTGGTGGTCATTGTGGTGGTCATTGTGGTGGTCATTGTGGTGGTCATTGTGGT
>SZWC01001684.1:12561-39323 GCA_023375785.1 Penium margaritaceum
CGAACCCCCCCGAAAGACCCCTTGACCCGGCCCAACCGCGCCTGAACATAAGTCCGGCCGGTCTTCACAGTGCTCATGATAGCCATGCTGTCTGTCCGGCTGCATGCCGGACATGAGACACAAGCATCGTCGGCCCAAGCAAGCCAGGCATCTTGCGCGAGAAAGGTGGGGGAGGGTACGAACCGTCGATGAAGTCCGCTCATAGGCAGGCGGGCTTATCGACAGCCTGGCTTTGAGAGAGCCGGGAGGTGGCATCGCACCGACAGTGGAGAAATCTGTCAACGTGTCAAACCAAAGTTCACATCGTAAGCATGTTAGGGAAATCCACACAAGAGCACTTCATTTTTTTTTTTGTCAAATTCGCAGGTCAACCTGCCGACCTCCTCGCCTGCGAGATCAACCCCTATTGATCGACTGCGATCCGATCTGTAAGCCGACAGATCCACAAACAGACGAGGTGGGAGTTTGGGGTACGATTCTTAGTTGTACACCTCCCCAGCCACCAACTCTCCGCGAAATTTCGCGGAGAGTTGGTGGCTGAGGAGGTTACAACTAGGGCACCGTGTTGATGTCCTGAGATTTTTGTACGATGTTAGCATCTAGATGAAGTGGCGGCTCGCTACAGTAGTGCGATTTTTCTTACGTCACGAACCTCGCAAACGTACGTTTCTGCAAATACAAGGACCTATCCTCTGAATTACATGGAACAGGGCTGACAGGTTCATCGGAAGAGACGAGCATGGCCCTAGTATCTCGCCAGCTCATGATTTTAGTCGATTTTCTCTCTTGCCGTCGTTCTAACTATTTACCTCGCCCTTTCCAAGAACGCGGAAGTTTTGAGAACAATCCAATGTAGGACTAAGAAAAGATGAAAGGTCGCGTTTGCTGGTAAGAACTTCTGTCATAGACCGCTAGAACTGTGTTTTCTTGTTTCTTCTGGAAGTCCTTAAAAACATCATCTCGATGGTCCTTTCTGAAAACATGCTTTCCGATGATACACGGTTTTCCCAACATCAGAGGGCAAATCCAAGTCGCTCGATGGAGAAATCGCAAACATCACGGTGCATGCTGAAGATGTCTAGGCGATGAAAATCTATGCCGGCCGGAGAAATCTACCTGACGCCAGCGCAGAATGGAGGCCAGGAGAAAATGCGACACTCGTCTGGTCTGTAGCGTCTGTTGCAACGAAACAACCTCCATCAGTATCTAGATGCTCGCACCTCCAGGACATCAACACGGTGCCTAGAACCCCCCGGCAAACTTCTTTCATACCTCGCACTTTCCTTTATAGTTTTTCGTCACAACCACTTCAAACCAATTTCGGTGAACTGAGTTTCAATGGCTATCCAGCGTGGCAATTTGATGTCTTGCCACGTGGCAATTTCTGGTCGCCGACGAATAGGAACAATATGCATATACTACTTTCGTCACGAACAAAGTGAGGAACCTGACTTTGATCGAACGAAACAAAATCAGCCTCCGCCAACTGTCCACGCCAATAAGAGCATACCTATTTTGTTTTCGCAAAAAAAAGCATTTTTTAGCTGAACAAAGTCGGTATCTCTCTTTTGTACAGAACGCGGTAGATATCCTCTTTTCAGAAAACAAATTTTCTTACGATGCTGCTTCGCGCTTTCCATACTCACGTGAGTTATAATTGCTTTACAACAAGGTTACTCGCTCATGTCTCTTCTCGGATGATGCCGGACTCACCGGATCAAACGGATTGATGAGGAGACAAATGAAGGTCGTGGGGAGACATGGAAACTCAAACATGATGGGGGAGGTGGCGTTTGCGGAGATGCACAACGCATGTCCGACCCATGGGCTCCGCCCGTGACACAGAAGGCTGACGCGGCGAAATAGGAAGGAATGCAATTCGCATTAAACTAATGGTCTCTTCGATCCCTATCGTTCACAGCCGTCTTTTGTATACCCTGATGGCCTACTCCGCAGATTGTTAGGTAATTTCGTTCCATAAATCCAGAATGGTATGCACTTTGCAGGTTTTATTATATGGCCAATCGAAATTTCTGATATGGCATACCCATTAAAAACACTTCCGAATTTATTACCTCTTTACGTTCACCTCATTAAAAATCTTAATTGAATATGATTTTTACCAATTCCAGACAAACTACTCATTTCACACAGCTCCACATTTCATCGCACATTATCAGCATGGCAATGACTAAAAGCATAAAAGATTTCTAAAAATATGATAGAACTGAAGTTCCAATCCTGACCCATACAAAGACTAATTTTCGGATTTTAAACACAAAAAACGTTTTTACATGTAAGACAATCTAAAACATGGTAAACAAATGCAATTGATTTCTAAAACATGACAATATATGCCAAATTCCTTACAAAAAACGCAAAATTAGATTTTTTAATCTATATATTTTTTCCATTACCGAAATAAAAAATCAAACAATGTTTTCTTCATCATATCTATGACATCCTCAATCTTGACATAAATCAAATACTTTCCTCAAACAATTAAGAACCATGCATAACCAGTTACATCGTGCCCACGATCTGAAAATGACTTGATTGGGAATTTTTACTATAAAATAAGCATAAGTGTTTTGTGTTAAATCTAAAATTTTCAAATTCTAATTTCATTTGTAAGGGAGTTGAACCTAGAGGAACACGCCATTGCAATTACTCCTTTTATGCGCTTCCTATTTTCCTTGTTATTCTTCAAATTTGCTCTAATTTAGCAATGTAAAATGCGTAAGAAAGGTTTTATATTCACATCTGAACAAATTTGGAACTAGATGAAGCCTTTGTAATGCTCCATTGTGTACATAAGCATCACACAAGAGTGGTCATCGGTCATGTAATTTGATCTTTTGCTTTGAAAAGAAGCAAAACATTCAATCTTTGAGGACCTCGTACGCCTTCTCACACATTCTCTTCCCTTTTCTAACCCTCCATCACCCTCAGCCCGTGACCCTTGTTCTCATCCTTGCCCTCTCTCATACAATAAAACATCGATTGGGAAGCATCCAAATTTTAGAAGTGAATGGGAAGGTTGTATTTGACCTTACATAATCAATCACCATTATACAACTTGTGCCATCTAGCCTCACATTGACGTGAATAAAAAGGGAAACAAGTGCAAAGATTGCGTTACTGCCACACTTAAAATGGAAGTTGAACAAATTTCATGTAAAATATAATAATCTATCATTTGGATACATAACTGTCTCCTTTGAACGTGAAAAAGGAAAGAAAACATAATTCAATAAATCATTTCAAAGAACATAACTTGAAACTTTCTCACAAAAAATAATGCAAAGATTAAAACCATTACCCCAGGAGGCACTTGTATTGAATGGTAAGAGTCTCGTCCAAAGTTTGAATCAACATGCATTACTTCTCAAAACGGTTCTACATGACATGTATGAATACCAAGCTATTTTAAGTGTTAAGTTTTTTAATTTACAAAAACATGAAATTAAGGTCATTGTCATGTTTGAGTCGTACCTCAAAAATTCAATTTCTCTACATTATCTTTGTATCCACATTTTGTTTTTTTGCAACCATTACCTTAAACTGTGGTTATCTAAGAAACACGTCCATTCCCCATGGTTAAGCTCAACAATGGGGAATGGACAGTGACAAATAGCTACAACATTCCAACACAACCACATGTGCACAAATGATATCATGTGGGAATGAATTATGACCAGCTTAAACATAAGCATTGAATATGGGTTCAATTGTTATGCATTCTGCCATTAACCTTACCCTACCAAATCAAACCATTCCCTACCCTCAAAATTTCATGCCTCGAAAAAAACTCCATGGCTCTTGCATGAGCCATGGAGTTTTTTTCGAGGCATGAAATTCCGTGTGTTACTCAAACATTTTTTCACCATTCAAGGTGAGGGGAAATCAATGGTTGACCTCACCTTGTCCGATAAGTAAGGACTTGCTTCACATACATTTGTTTTGTCATTAATGATGCTTGCCTTTTTTCCACATCTCTCTTAATGGAAATACATGTTATGCTAAAAAGAGTCATGATATCCTTGCTTGAAACTACATGTGCACATGCCATGTTTTAATTTGCAACAAGAGTCACCAACATCACCTTCACCATACTCTTTGTGTCTTTCCATATTGTTGATGGTACACTAGTTATTAAATGTCATTTGTAGAGGGTTTTCAAATCAATTAATTGGATAAGATAAAAAGAATATGAGAACCTCCAATAAGTAGGAGGGCATAGGGAATGAAAATAATGGAGAAATACAATAGTGTGGTTACACGGGTATGAACTGATAAATATGGTTCATTTATCATTATGAGTAATCACCATATATGTAAAATCACTAGTATATTGTATGACAAACTAATGGACAAAAACGTTGGCCCTAGGAATAGTCATCAAAGGAGGGCCGACTGACTAGTCGCCTCAGTCATTTTGGTGGAGACTCTTCACGACAAAACGGATACAATCTTCTTAGGGCTCGGATGTACAATCATGCATCCTAGCCTAATCCTTCCACAAGGCATAACCACATGGAAACACGACCCAAGCAACACTGAAGAAATGAAGGAGGAGTGAGGCGATGGAATATCCATAGAGACACTCCCCTCGCTCGAAATCCATAATAAATGCATTTTCCTGATTAGGGTCGACTTAGACTCTAGCCCATATCAGATTTTATGGACAAGGATGACTCGAGACTCCAATATCGAGACCCAAAAACATGTCGTTAATATCTTAACCATTTGTTTTCTTAAAAATGGTCTACACGCTACATTCCTCTCTTTTTGCTCCAAACCTTTCCGCTTTGACCATAGCGTGCTTCAAGATGAAAATCCTACAGAAAAAAGCATGCATAAGAGTATTGTTGAGAATTCTTGTCAACTGCAACATAGTAGTGTCTTGTTCACGCAAAATCAGCCACGCACATGCATGTTTTTTCATAATTGTGATTATCAGCTCGCAACATTCCATGTTGACCATGTAATCCCTTGGCTCTTGCAAAGACGAGACACGTACAACCTCTATATGTTTGAACACATGTGTTGGCATTCCTTCAAGGAAGATTTCTCACACATGTCTATCATCAACATTGTTGATGTCGTTTAGGACGTACAATGCTTGTGTGGACTTTTCCGTTTGGAAGAGGGTATGGAAGAAAACTTGATCACATTCAGTGTGGTACAGGTTCAGTAAAACATTGTGGTGACGCCTCCTCCCTCTTTCCAAGCATAGTTCCTACGACCAATTAACCGGGCTACCCTACAAAAATTGTCCAAGTTTACACAACAAATACATTTTTCTCTCGAATAGGATTTCTTCCTAGAGGTTGTTTCCGAGGTGGTACCTCCTCGCAAAATTGCGAATATATGCAATCTAAGATCCAGAAAATAAATCCTCTTGCTATGCAACCATGTATTCTTCACCACGCATGAGTCTAATAGACCTCTTTAAGCACCCGCGGATTGGTTGGTTTAACTCAACCAAGCTCCACCAAGTACATGCAACTTGCATGCTAGCTTTATCTCAGGGTTGGGAGGCACCAAGGTACTAAGACACGGTTGCTTAACACACTTGTCTTCCTTTCAAAGATTACACTCATGATTTAAGGATGTGGCATTGGTCTTCACGCACGCGTAATTATCTTCAATATTTTTCATTTGTCTTGACATTGTTCCGACCTAGATGATCTTGGTTTCAACCATCATCCCCTCATTTTGTCTGAAATAGGTACCGTAGGCAACCGCTCACGTCTTTGTTAAAAGCACATAGTGTTTGAACTAGGTTAGCTGGAAAACCGATCTCAACAATGGATTCTATAAAGAAACAAAATGTTCATTGTATGGTATTCACCAAATGGGTGTACCATGATCACAATCATTTCGGTAAAAATTAAAAGAACACCTTTTGGTTTCAATTCCATGTGATAGTGATCAAACACTTCCGAATCACATCGAATGATCTTGGAACAACTAGTTCCTAAATCTTTCTGAGATGATGTAAACGCCTCCAAGGGTTCCATTCAAGAACCCGCCAATGAATTCTGTTTGCCATGTTGTATCCATCCAAAATTTTCTATTGTCTTCTCTTGTGAAAATTCGGTACTTCCACTAAATATAGTACTTTTCACATGCCTTATCTATGGCACTTGTGAAGGGTATCGCCCTCCTTGAAGACATTAAATAAACCACAACAATCCTAGATATAACCACATCAACATCCAAACAATTATTGTACTTGCATTCGGCAATGTTGATTAATGAAACAATCCCCAAAACCATAGGAGTTCAATCTCATCATCATCATCATCATCTTTTGGGTCAGTGAAGCATGGTCTGACTAAAATTGAGTCATTACGATCTCTCTCAGAGATGAGTTTCTTGCAACAATTTGGATGTTGGATTAAATATGCACATCGATATCGCACAGGCAATGTTTTACTATATCTTTGGCATGATCGGAATCAATCATCATGATGTGTGAAGAGCATGACGTACACAAGTAGTGTACTGTATAGCGACGCCATCAAATCTGAGGCGTTTCTTACAACATCAAAAGATTATGATGAGAAAATATCATTTCTCAAGGCCTATCTTGAAGAGTCCTTTCACATCAACATGTGGTTTTCAAACACTGGTCATTATTTTGTTTTCATGTTGATCATGAATCATTATGTGGTTGGTCAAACCACCAAGATGTGGACGCTAACACCCTCTTAGCATGAATTCATCGGCTTATAGATCCTCTTCATGGTCATAAGATTTGAGCGGAAAACCTAGACCTTGACGTTATCCTAAATATCGTAGTAAACTTTGATTTTGATGTTCATTATTTTTTAGCGATTGAATTTTGTCAAAAACGGACTTGTGTTGAATTCAAAAGTACCACCAATGTAATTATTAATTTGTTTTGTCAATTTCAATGGTATACCCACACCTTTTTTCACATTAAAAATTGGGCACTCTGCCTTGACTTGTTCTAATTTAGACAATATAGAAACAAAATGTAATTTTGCCCCACGTGTTCACGTACCTTGATGTGCATTTCGGTGGTTTTTGAAAACCCACTTCTCCTTGCCTCGCATTTGACGTGCGGTGAACGTCAAACACGAGAGCGACGAGCACTCAATTGTTTGAAAAACTGATCGCTTGAATGGACATCGCTATCGAACTCGATGTGGAGGGTCAAAAACACATAAAACCAACATCCTCAGTGAAATGAAAAACTGAACACACGCGGACATCGATTCAACGGTCTACCCCCTCTTTTTGTCGAATGTAAAATTTCCCCAAAATAATTTCAAGGTGCAAAAGATGTCAAAATAATTCTGTAAAATCATAATTTTCGAATTCAGAGTTCACCATGGAATGTTGTAGTTGGTTTGTAGTAATCTATGATATCGACATCATTTTCTTGAGCAACATAAATTGAAAATGATTGTTGCTTCATTTCTTTTAAATGGGTTTTCATCGAACTGTAGATTAATTTATTTCATCAACAGCGATTAATGTACTTTAGTCTAGAAATTTCCGTGATAAGTTCACATGCCAAGTGATGATAGTTTGAAGGTGTCGCTTTAAAATTTGTTCAAAATCGACATTTAATCGATCTTGTGATATGCGAGAATCACCTATTGTAATCTTTGACCACCGCACTGCGATGTCTCAAATAATTGAGGAACCATTGAAGAGTTTTGGCCCCTTGTTGGTGCATTTAAGAACCCCCATTGACAATATTCCTTATCTTCTGATCATGGTTGTGAGCAAAATCATGTTCCTCTTCAATATCTTTACCAATCGGGTAGCAAACGTTTGTACCCAGCACTCATCGAGTGATACAATGTCAATTGTTTTGCTATTGAGTATTGAATCAGGGATGTTATCCTTGAAACATTCACTCATTGACCAATGTCTAAATCAGCAATGACGTTTGATGTATTAAACCTAAAAAGGTACTCATGCCTCTCTTACACGCTGTGTACAGACAATCTGATTTCAATGCAGGAGGATTGAAGTCGACGTACTTACATAGTATGTGTGTTCAACATCTTATGACATTCTGAAGACATAGGAATAGACTTGAAACGATCATATATTCCTTTAAACAGTATAGCACAATGAAACGTGCGACAATTGCAGGACACATCCTACGCCCACTTAATATGACCATCCTCGACGTAATTGAGTTTTTTTGCAAATTTTGAACAACTTATTTTTGGCGCTTCAAGTAACGTGCTTGATTCACTTTCTTCTTGAGCCACTCCGTGCATAGATTGTATGCTTTTATTTGCTAGTCAATAGCAAGTTCGCATGACTAGGAAAAGTGTTGGCTAGTTTTTTTGTAGTGGATGCAACGAGGTTTCATCAGCACCCATGTTATCAATGAAATGAGCATCTTATAACATGTGTTCTACCATCAACACTTGTATAACAAGTCAAACCAGAACTTACAATGGTGGTGCATTCAACACTTGTATCAGTGGTGCAATTGACACCATGACAAAAGTACAACACATAGCTTTTGTCAATCGTGCAATGGATGTTTATGACAATCATGCATTAGGGACTCGTATCAATGATATAAATGACTCTCATCCAACATGCATTGAGCATGATGGTATTTGTGCGTTGAGCACTTGCATGAATGCTACAACTGCATTTTCCATGTTGGTCATATTCCAAGTGCAACTAACACCTATCAATCAACCATCACACATGGATTTCCACCATCTCGTGTTTATCTGTTGACTTGGTTGGCACTCCCATACTTGTTTCTTTGGATCCATTCACAAGTGTCTTATCTAGCATCCCTTGTGCAATTGACACCCAGATGAATATGGAAACGACATTTATTTTGGTCATATTGTCGTAGACAATGACTCATGCATTCGACATTAGTATCACGAATGATTTCGACATCCGTGATTAAAGTGCAAAATGGCACTTTTCCAGTGGTGTATTTGACACCGACACGAAATTGTGAAAGCACCAATTGTGTTGTTGTTTGAAGTGCAATCAACACTTATGTCGTTAATGTGGTCGATGCCTGTGTAATCATGGAATCTACAGTTATTTTATGCTATCAACACATTTTGCATGGTTGCAATAAGTAGATGAGTTGTTGAGTTGTTGTAGCAAGTTCGGTGGCTTTGTATATTTCGATCGAGAATTTGACTCAATTCACATCGCCATTTTTCTAACCCGGTGTATCCCCCAACGGACGTTTTTCATGAACAATTTGTTTACCGCACAAACAATCCATGTTCAACCATGTCATCGATTTTAAGTTGTCACCCATTTTGGGTCTGTTTCTTTTCCTTTTTAAGAAAATTCCCCCAAATTAAGGTTGATCAAATAAATTATGCACATTCAATGTCAATTTCTTATTGAGAAGAAACAATATTTATTTTGTTTTTAAAATGGTACTTCTATCGCATGGAAAGACTTGTTATTTGAAAATGACACATATTTTTTGTAAGGAAATGATATGTTTTTCCCTTATTCCATATGAAAAATTCATAAAATCAGAAATATTATTGAGCTCAATCGGCGATTCTTACCACGTCATGGTTGCAAAACAAAGAGAGACACCGTCGGTTTCAGGCTTCATCAAGGCAACGGCCTACGCCTCTCGTATTACTAGTATCTGGAGATTTAAAGGAAAATTAGAGCTATTTCTAAGCTTCAAGCTGCTTCTTACGGCATCCAAAATAAGTGCCATACGGTGACAATTCCCTCTCTGAATGGTATGGAACCAACCAGGTTAAAACATAGAGGGTATTTGAGCACTTTGACAAATCTAACACTCAAAAGATTTGATATGATGACCCATTACTCCGGTAAGCAGTTTTTTTTTCTACTACGCCATATCATCTTTTGGTGGTGCATTAATTTGATTAAGGCCTGTTTTTCAGTCATACGAGCTTTGCCCCAAACTCAAGTGGAAGGATGGAGGATAGCTTCCTCCTCACCACCATTTGGCTGGCGACCTTTGTGAGGGCGGGGAAGATGGGAGATTGCCCCCTCTCTTACTCTCGGGTCGTGGGCGTCTATGAGGGAGGGTAGGGGGAAAGGGGCCCTTCTCTCGACAGGGGTGGCGGAGAGGGGAGGTCGTCCCATTCTCTTGTCCCTCTAGACTTCTCTCCAAATGAGGGAGGGTAGGGGGAAAGGGGCACTTCCCTCTCCTTCACTTAAGGGCAGTTGGTGCCCAAGGAGGGGGGAGGGGGGGTAAGTAGTTCACATCTCTTCTCTCTTGGAATTGTTGGCGATAATAAGAACGAGGAGAGGTAATTTCCCCCTCCTTTTGCGGCGTCCTCAGTGCCTCAGAAGGCGGGGAGAAGGCTTTCCCCTCTTTCCTCTTTTTATGGTGAGAAGGAGTATTTTCCCTTTCTTATCTCCCATGTCGACGCTGTTTGCACTAACGGATAGAGGGGGGAAAGGAGATGGTGAGTCCCTCCCCCTCCTTGCTTCTTCTCTGTCTGCCCCATTGGTACCAAGAAAAGAAGGGGGTGGAAAGAGGGATTCCCTTCCCCCCTTCATCCATCCGCATCGGCGCCGATTGCAACCAAAGAGAAGGGGAGATAATTTACCCCTCCCTCCACCCCCTCAGCCCAATCAGCATCACACACGAGGGAGAAAGGGGGGACTTTCCCGCCTCCTCCCCCTTGGTGTCATCGGTAGCAAGGATGAGGGGAGGAGGGGGGCTTTCCCCTCTTCTTGTCTACGCCGTTGTAGGCACCTAGGTCGAGGAGGAGGGGAGGCCTCACCCCTCTTCTAGTCACGTCACTCGAGGTATGCAATGTTTCCTATTTTTTTGTTCTGCTTGTCGGGCTCATGCTGTGGGGCTAGTGCTTTTGGGCGCCCTCCACCAAGCTTGACTAGTGAGGCTCTCGAGTGCATGTTGAGATCTCACATTTCAGGAGGCATTTTGTGACAATGTCTAGAATAGCTAGGTTGACGATCGGTTGATCTTTCTCTCTTGCTCCATTTTATCTTTTAAAGATGTCAATCAATGGACGAAATCATTCGTGAAGTTGATGGGACAAAAATCTGAATGAAAATTGCTTTAATGCCAATGAAATAGTAATCAACTTCATTTACGACTAAATGTTGAACTTAAACGTAAGCCCTCCGAATGTTTTTCCAGGGAGGGCAAAGTGACAAGCTGTCTTAGCCATTTTGGCTACGACATGTCACGACAAAACCGAAATAGTCTTCATAGGACATAGATGTCAAAACATGCATCCTAGCCTAATCCTTCCACGTGACACGTCGAGGTGCAAACAAGACCACGCGATGGAATCTATATCACCACACTCCTCTTGCTCCAAATCCACACTTCAAGGCAGTTTCTTGACTACAGTCAACATAGACTCTAACCAATATATTATTTTACATACAAGGAAGTCAGTATATATTTGAGAGAATTTTTAATACAATAAATGGTTCGTATGCTATAATATACATGGAATCATCCAACACTATGTCAACCAAAAAATTGACCTTTCATAACCTAGTAATTTGTTTTTACTCTTAAAACAATGGGTTGAAATACATTCTCTTTAATCTTTTGAATGGACACATTCACAATCCAATCATCACTACCATGAACATCCCATTATCACATACATAACATCTCAGTAGTACCATCACCATCACAATGCAGTCATGACCTCCATATATATCAGTTTCACCATTGTTACCATCGGTTCCATCACCATCATCATCAATCATTTTTAACATCACCGTCAGATTTTTCATTAACATCATTGTCATCTTTATTATCCATCACTTTGAACATCCAACATCATTCTTGTTTTATTTTCATCACCATCTGTAGTTTCCACCACATGAATCATGGGTGCAAGGGTGTGTGCGTGTGATGTTGGAAAAGTAAACAAAAACGTATTATACATGGTTTTTTCCTCTTCTCAATGCAAGTGACATGATGTTGCTAAAGGGCATAGTCATGAAAACAAACCAGACATATAAGGGTGTGATGCAAGTCTTGATGTAAGATTCTAAGACATTACGAATTTCAATGTTACACATTTCTTCAATGACACCTTTGATTGCTCCTGTCCACACAATCACATCCGCGTCAAGATTGGTAATGGAACCTTCTATGGAATTGGAAGTGTAATCCACCATTGTAAACAAAGAGATAAGGATGGTTATATGACTATGATGTGGTACAAGTTTACATATAAACCACCTCTTGTTCCTTCCTGTTTTCGAATGTTATTATGTAGTGCTCCCAATAGTTGTTGAGGAAACATGGTCCGGATCAATTCTTAAATACATGGAGTTCATTGGAATGCAAAAGCACCGTGGTACCTTAAACAAAATTGGCATTAAAAGAAACATTTCTATACTGAACAACATCACTTTCAAATGCAACAATCACAATATGTGTTACGAAAAATGCAATTCAACTTCATCAATTCAACCTCCAAAAACTTTTGAAAGAGAAGGGATGTGGTTCTTTGTCGTTTCATACTCAGAAGAAATCATTTAAAATTTTAGAAAATTACTTGATCATGAAGGCACCAAGGTTTGCATCAAGAGTAATTGGCAAGTCAAAGGTAAAAGGAATGAATATCACATTTAAAATTGAATTTACATGGAGAGTAGAGACCTTAAGACATATGATCACAAAAAAAATATGATTTTGTTTCACATAATACATGTATATTATTTAAATAAAGTACTGATGCCAGATTTCCGCACTTATGGCCAAAGTAGCCACATCTTAAGTGCTAGAATGAAAGAATATTAGCTACATTTCGTCAAAATCTTCAGAAAGACTATTTTCAATGATTCAACCCCCTTCTACTTATAATGTATTACAAAGAAGGGGAAAAACACATAAGCGAACGCACATTTGTAATGAAAAATTCTTATATGACAAGTTGGTATAGAAGAATTAATGGCACATCATGGATATGACACAATGGTGTATGTGAGAGGGTGAAAATGCAATAGGGAATTCTAGAAATACTACTATGTGGTATGTAGTGGTGTGTTTCGTATGGTTTGGTAAAGGTTTGTATGGTGTGGTCATGTGTGATACAAGGATGAAGTAGAGTGCTTTAGAAAAATATAGGATGGTTGAAAATTTCACAATTAACATAAATGTAATGTGTGATTGTCAAAAATGCTTAACCTTTATAAGAGCTTTGATGTTTTTGCATCTTTGATTTTGAAGCATTGTGTCCATTCATTCATTATTTTTGTTATAATCACAACAAAAATGTAGTTTTCAATTGATTTCATATTCTACTATGCATTCCATTCTCTAAACGTTCATGAATCCAACTAGAAGAAAGAAATAATATGCAAGTTTTCACGACACTGTGAAGTGAAAAATGTTTGTATTCTAGAACAATAAAATAATAAGGAAGATACAAAATTCTCTTCATGATGTTAACATCAACAAGTTTCTACATACGGAAAACATTTTAACCCAGTATATTATGATAAAAAATGAAAACTTTATTCACTCTTGATGATTTCCACAAGATTGTGTGTATATTCATAGAAATCCAAACGAATTGCACAAATGTTTGTATTGTTTTTTCCAAACAACATATATGACCAATCACCTCACCCATCAAGCTGTGTATGGACAAGTGTAGTGGGAAGTCAAGATATTAGTGAACATGGACTTCTCAAGAAAATAGTACATAGTACATATAATCCATGATAACTAATACCTTACATAAGGAATGTATATCTGGACTCAAGTGACATGTATTGATATAAGTGGTTTTTGAAAAAACGTGTGTACATAAGAAAACACGTTTTAATACACCAGTTGTCGAGTGCATGAATTTCGGGTGATTAACCATAACTCCCTTCCCTCCATAAAACTCCCTTAAGCTTTAATTAACATTTTTCTGATTAAAAACAATCTGTAATGCCTTTTATGTACCTTCAATGCATATAAATGTTTTTGTTTAGACTCTATCATTTTAACAATGTAATTGAAAGAACCACACATTTTTTAAATACCTTGAACAACCCCTGAACAATCTGATTTTTTTGTAACAACTAATGTGAAATAAAATTTAAAGATGAACACAATTTATAAAGTGCTGCTCACGTTGTGAATTGGTTAAAAAGTTCTAAATTTATTGATAATGGTTTTATTTGATCAAAACATTGATACTTTACACAACTTTGAGGATCTCTTTGTCATTGTGCATTATTCCATAATTTTGATACAAAAAAAATATTGCAAGTCATGGCTCGTAATCTCCATGAAATATACTAGCATATATCTTTTTGAAGGAAGTGGCATGGAGGTACAAAACCTTTATTCCATTAAAAATACTAATAGAGGGGATATTAAAAAGAATCATCCTCGGAACTAGTGAGAATGTGGTTGAGTTTTCTCAAACGTTGTCTCACATGCTTCCATCTTATGGATACAATCACCCATCTAGCATTTTTCAACTTGCCTAGTTTCCATGAAGAAAACACTTTGAATACCATTACATAAATGCGTAAAAATGTATTTTCCACCTAGTCTACATGCCGTTTTTTGAAAGGAATGTGCAACAAAAATGTACTCGGAAGAAAAATGCTGCCATGGCATAGTTGTTAAAATGACATCAAAGTCTTATTGTTGCCCTGTGCATTTCCACCACATCTTCTTAACTTGCAATTTGCGGGTTTCTTCATTGTCATCTATAGACTTGACAAACTGAACAATAGGCAGACGGGCATTAAAATCATCTAATTAGGCATACAAAACATCATTCGCGATGCTGATCTATTAGATATGTTTGTACATGTATAAGAAATATTTGAAGGACCCATGATGAAATTTAAATTTAATTTAGATGGATGAACAAAGGCTTTGAGGCAAACACATAATGGAAGAATGGTAAAATCTAGTCACACATTATGAAGTTGAAGTGACATGGTTGAACTAATGATAGAAAAAACCATATTATAAGGAGCACAATGTAATGATTTCATAAAAAAGATAATATAATAGTCCTCATATCTCCATCCAAAATACATCAAACCACATTGCACTTAGTGATACACAATTGGAAAAAGATTTTTGCATGCAAAGAACTACCATCATCGACACAAAGTTTTCATTCATGTTGTGGCTTTCATTATCCATCATTATTGACTTTACCAACAGATATAGTTGGAAAATATGTTAAGACAACCAGACTCCTATAATGATAAAAAGCTGCATTATATATCGAAAACATGATATGTACCACAAAAGAATCTATTTTTTCTTTGACATCAAAAAATAGATCCAAAGGGGGAGGACATATCCTCCATAACTCTTACATTATCATAAGATTTTTAATCCAAATAACATTTTAAAACACATCAATGAGTTATCATAGACCATAAGCACGTGATGTGACATTTAAATCACATGGAGTTATACACCATCATCTTAATATGAAAAGTGTAAAACATGGGAAATGTAACTTTATAGGAAATATTAAGCCACACAATGGTGAGAAAATACATGAGTTGATAAATGGGAGGTAAGTACAAAGATGACTCTGGGATATTACGTAAATTGAATATAATGTAATTCATGAGGAGGGATGAAGATGTTTAAAAGGATACCTTGAGTTCACAATGGTCATTGGCAGATGAACTTCAAAAGGATGTAATATTTCACTTTAGGACGTAGAATCCATAGCAAAATCTTGTTAAATATAGGTCAAACATCCCATTTGTGGATTCCATCATGTTTTTTAATTTGTTTTTATTTAATTCAATGGTGGATCATTATGAGGAGTCTCGACAAATGGTCATGATAATGAACTTCAGAAGGTTATAATTTTTCACTTTAGGACGTAGAATCCATAGCAAAATCTCGTTAGACAGAGGTCAAACATTCCATTTGTGGATTCCACCATATTTTTTAGTTTTTGTAATTCAATTCTATTTAGCATCATTATGAGGAGTCTCGAAGAATACACCAATGACAAAAAAACAACATAGACCGTTAAAGAAATGATAATGAGGAATATGCATACTTCATTTCATGACTAACTTACTCTTGTTTCAATTAATTCATCGTATATTATCCAAGTGACTTTATCTTCAGAAAGAAATTTTTGAAAAGGCTTTTCAAATGGAGTTTCCAAATATTGGAGTCATGTAGTTGAACCATGTTGGTTCCTTTTGCTCACGCAAGTAATTCATGTTCATACATTAGACTCATAAGTTATACTTTATAGCAAGCTTAAGTTGGACCCATTAGATGTGACTTTGCTTTTCGAAGATCATAAGAATGAATGGGTTGTCCATGAAAGCCCATATTACCATTTCTTTTCAACGATAAAAATACATGCAAATGGTGTTTCTTCATGTATCCCAATCATACAATACCAAGTTATCTGCATTATTAACCCACGTTTTTGGAATTGTTTTGCCATTTTAGGACTACAAATATTTCCTATGCCATCAAGTGTGGAACTATTCTCTCAAATTACTTAAACGTACGTTACTCTCTCAAACGCATGCTTTCTCTTTGAATTCTTATCTTGTATTTGTTTATAAGTTCTATCCACCAACGGTACAAGTCATAACAAAATAATGCGTATGGGGTTCTTTGTGACATTAGTGCACAAAAATGAACCTTACAAAAGTTTTGAATTGTCCATAAAAGTTTTAAAATCATGAGATTAATGGAAACGAACATGAATAGTAACTAGCAACATTAAAAACATCGTTTTCAACGGTGAGGACTTTAGAAAACTTTTATTATGCATAAGAAACATCACAAAACGAGGTTGGACTATGTGGCACTTCATTGATGGCTTTTAGAACCACTCAGTTGACAAAGGAATGAAGTAGGGGGAATCCCTCACCATTCTTGCTTTGTGCTAGGATGACAACCATAGCCTAAGGCATATGGCATTCGGCCTTCATTAAGAACATTAAAAATTGACAAATCAAGACAGATAAGGAAAAATTAAAAGGGTACCTAGAATTGAAATTTAAGGGTCTCCTCACATTGTGGGTGTTGAAAGCACGACCTGGAAAGAAACACCATAATCTCTATTGAACCCATGAATATTCCAAACCTTCCGACGTTTCTTGAGATAAAAAATCGCATGGAATCAAGGTTAGATGGGCCACAAATGTTTCAAAGTGGTATTCACCATCACGATATCCCATAATTCACTATCACTAATTTCATTCCTAAAGAGAGGAGCCTTCCTTAGCCTCTGTTTCAAGGGGCACGTGTTTAAGTTGGGAACTTGGCCAAATTTAGTCGCAATAACAAAAGGAGTTCAGTTTAGCCTCATAAAATACATCATCCAAATTGAATGAAGTCGTTAGTAGCAAGCATGGTTTCTCTAATGTGAAATCATTTGATGTGATTAGATCTAATGGATATACCACCAGATTCCAGTTGTTTTTTGCATTTTTCTCTTTTGATATTGGAAATACAAAAAACATGTGACACATTAAAAGTGATATGATGACCTCTTCACAATTCAAAGTGGAAAAGTATACCGTCTTATGTTTTGCAAGAATCTAATTGGCAACATCACATGTCACAAATTTAGGGTAATGATGTCGACCATGTCTCATTTGTCATGCAACATTTGTAATACGTCATTTTTTCAGTGTCACAAATGTGCGGTAATGATGTTGACCATGTCACAAATGTGTGGTAATACGTCATTTTTTCACTTGTCGTTGACACATAATTCACATTTAGCATGAGAAAATCCTTCATTTAAAATTATTTTAATATATTTTATTTATGTATATTACTAAAACAACCTTTTCAATGATATTATACAAAGACATGTGATATTTTTTTATTATTATAGCTTTGTTTGAACTCTTATATGACATTTTTTCCTTTCCTTTCTTACATGCGTATCACCATAATTACAATATTTTTACAATACATAAAATTAGTTTTATATACAAGTTCTTCAAATAGCATTCAAATAAGAAAAGACAAAAACATAGTTCAAACTATGGGTTATTTATCTTTATCACCTCTGCATCCAAATTTAGCGACTATGTCTCAACAATAATGATTGAACAATAACAGACATTGATTAAAATTTCATTAAGGAGAACAATATGGTCCCTTTCCAAGATTATTTCTTAAAATATGGTTCTTATGTATGTTAAAAACCTCACAAATGACGCTATTATATTTTTTCTTCCTTTAGTATTAGCATTAATGGTGAATTAAAATGACTCTTAATACAAATAAGCCTCTGATGAATATGTGGAATGGATGGCTCCACATTGATTTTATTGAAAGGTAATTCAAATAATTATTCCAAATTTATTCACATTCTTTTGATGCATCACGAGCATACCCTTATTGTGAATAATTTACCTTTTGCCCCATTTCGAGCCTTCATGTTTTTCAGTGACCCTAATTTATGTAATGCGTCACCAAGTAAACGTTTACTCTCATATGTGGCTAGGAATTGGTATTGAAAGCACAATATTTAAGTTGAACCAGAATTCTTTTAAAAATCAGAATCATAAAAGAATAGTGACCTTGTAATGCTCTTCATGGTGGGATTTATAAGCATAGAAGTTTCGAAATGGAAATTGGCTCTTTCTATATTTTCACAATCAAGTTTTCATGTTAAAAACCTCCATAAAATTACTTTTGTACATTTAAATTCAACATTATTAGATCAGTAAAAAACCCAGTTGTCTTGCCAAATGAGGGGGAAATGAATATTTGAGATACACATAAATGTTAGAATAACTATCTTTGTTTTATGTTTCAGCACCTACTTCAAGCATGACTAGGGAAGAACTCTTTCAAGTCATAACTCATAATTCTACATATGAAAATAATAAATTCGCCCCTTTTTCTAGAAAACATAATGGATGCCTCTAAATAAAAAGGGAGACATAGAAATGGAGAAACTTAAATGAAAATATACTTGCTGCCACCATTGATATCAAGATTTTCCAGAGCGGCTTCCATCAAAATATCTGACACACATGTTAAAACAGGAAGTTTTATAGTCGTGTATATGAGTTTTTTGTCAGCAAAGGAAGATCCTGATGGCAATATCAAGATAAAATGAAAGAACAGGGCACAATATTTAAGTATGCGTGAGTGGATTGCTACTCATCTCTTAAAGATTGCTTTTAGTTTAACTTTCAAAGGGTGCTCTCATTGATTCGTACGGATTCAAAGTTCCTTAAATGATGGTTACTTATCAACGAGTGTGAGTTGTGGTTAACTAGCATTTTGATGAATGATTTTCTATAGCTCTTGGCGTTGACTAATGAATCTTGCATTACATTGTTGAAAAGCAAAACCTCGTGCTTGACCATAATGATGAGACAAGCATAGGATTCTTAAAGTGTGATGTTGTGCGAAGAGATCAGAAGATAGTCTTGCTATTAATCTCTCATTATTCATTGATCTTAATGTGATTGAGAAGAATGCGTAACCTTTTTTTATTAAGAAAAATGGTTATAATGTCCATCACTTACAATAAGACAACAATATATGAATGTGGAGAAGTGATTATTTATTACGAATGTGAGCTAGAAGCTTGGATTTATTTGCTTAGATGTCTTTTTTCAACTAGATATTTGCTAGTGTCTTGTTGAGTAAAGATGATAAATACATTGTAAAATATTGTTGTGCACTTCTTTAGTACATTGCATATTAAGATAGACATTGTAACATGACTTTCTACATTATTATGTGGGCCGAGCATAGATTAATACATCCATTGGAAGCCTGGTTCACCTCTGCCAATTCCTCTAATAGTCTTTACGCCAGGTGGATGCAGACCTGAAGGGGGTGAACCAACGTTTTTGATTTTGATTATTTCTTTTGCATTGGGTGCGTTGTGGCAAGCAGCTTGGAGAGCGGTGCTATGTTTTCCATTGTGTCAGAACGAACCCAAAAAATAACTAATGGAATCAAAGCCTTCGCGCCTTTTCAATTGATCTTCTACCTAGTTTTGCCGACGTAGCAATGTTCCTAACGTCTTGGTAAGGAATTACATGTAGAAAAACAAAGAATCAATTCAAATGCATGTGTTTTAGATGTTCATATAAAATTACAATTGACAACCGATTTGAAGGAACCCGCATGTACATCAATGGAGTTGGAGGAGTTTTATACTTTATTGACGAGCACAATTAAGCCTTTGCATCTTCTTCCTTAGTGAGGAAATGTGATACTTGATGAGCGATGAGCTCCAACCAGCTCCTTGCACATTGCAGGTGTTTCATTGATAGTAGAAAAATCGGGAAGAGCTTTTGTTTATTTTGAAAGAAAAAAAGCACGGAGACCTTGATTCTTTGTGTGATTTCTTGCTGATTCTATTGCAACCCCTCCTTTCAAGAATCATCAATTTGGTGTGAAATTGATGACATCATAGAATCAAAATCAAAAGCATAGTGATGGTTCACCCCCCAAATGTATGATGAGATAGAAAGAGGGAAAAGGGTTCCTGAGATTACGAGACCGTTAAGGAGAGAGGTGGGTTTTTTTTTTGTTACATAGTAATCGTGTCACAATGGCGTTGTGTGGAAAATGAACTAGTTCTCCCACATTTATCTCTGTGCCGACAATCACGTAGCCTCTTTTTTTAATTTAATATTTGTTCCACTCTTTTCGTTGGTCCGGGACTCGATCCTTATAGGGCATTGGACAGAAAAGTTTGTTTGGCTGCTTCCAAACACAACTTTTTTACGTAAGAAGCAACCAGTTAGAATGGAACCGGACAAGCAAAGCGAGTGAGCTAGTTTACGGACAGTATGCTTTGTGTAACAAACTAGACAGGAAGTTTGGCCCATCTTCCTGTCCAGTCAAGTCATTTATTTGGCTAGAGTTTCCAAACAACTGATCCTGGAAATGAAACGTTAGGAGAAAAATGATCTGCGGTAGACTAACGTAAAACAAATACAAAAACATTTCTAAATAATTGAAATTTAATAAATTACGGTTTTATTATATGAAGCTTTCATATAGAAGTCCCATTTTCCCCTTTTTTTCTAGAAAGCATTCATCATTTCCCAACATTGCATAATAACATATTAATGAATGGGCATTTGTTGCTAGAAAAAAATGCTCACATTTTGAGATCTATTCTATTGACAAAATCTGAGAAATATCATACATAGTACACTTCCTTGAAGTACATAGAAGATATTTGTATTATTTTTGATTTAGGAGGAATTAATGTAGTTCGTATATCTTCTAAATTGTTTTCAAGTTTGTGAGATTGTGTTCTCCACTTCCGTTCTCATGACCGGATGAATGATAATGTTACGCCTTTACTATGTAACCCCATGCACGCTTTGCGTGCAACGTTCGGTTCATGTTTGTTTTCCCGGTTTTCCCCCGTATCTACATTCTGTTCGCGGGTTAGGCTACAGATAGTCTATCAACATCCAGCCTGGTTTTCAATTGGTTGGGAGGTAGCATCGCACCGACAGCCAAGAGCATGCATCAAACCTCACGGCTTTCATCGCGTGTGGCAGTAAGCTTAAGAAATGCCCTCTACCATGCTGTCGTCTGCGGGGTCACCCCTCTCGACTCACTACGATTTGATGTGACGACCGACACTTCCGCAAGCGGACAAAGAAATCGCTCTCTCTCTCTTCCTCTCTCTCTCTCTGTCTCTCTCTGTCTCTCTCTCTCTCTTTTTATCTCTCTCCATCTCTCTCTCTCTCTCTCTCTCTCTCTCTCTCTCTCTCTCTCTCTCTCTCTCTCTCTCTCTCTGTCTCTCTCTCTCTCTTTTTCTCTCTCTCTCTCTCTCTCTCTCTCTCTCTCTCTCTCTCTCTCTCTCTCTCTCTCTCTCTCTCTCTCTCTCGCTGTGTCAGCCGTTTTGTCCGTCTCCGTTTCTCCCATCCTCCCACTGCCGATCACGCTCCACCGTTCAATCAGACCTCCACACAGGCATCGTTCGTATCACTTCGTGCCAACAAAAAAAGGATCGGGGGCGTCGAAAACAGCGCTGAGCCATTTGGAATGTCGAATCCGAAGACAGCCGTCCCTATTGGCGGCATCACAATTGGAACCCCAGCCACACCATTCACAAAACCTTCGAACCACCGTCCCTTTGCGTTCAAACGCTTCAGTTCGTTGGCGAGCCCCCTCCTCTCGTTCCGGAACGCTGCCACTGCCGTCCAGTGACAAGCGCGTTGATCATTCCGCGTGTGCTGCCGACATGTACGCCGCACCTGCCGATCAAACACCCGGTCACAGTATCGTCTGAGCTTGGAAAGCATTCGGGACACAGGTCCCCTTCCCTCTCCACCTTGCTCAGGCACGCTTCTGGTAGTTTCGAGTCGCGCGCGTTTCCGAGCCGCAAGACCTGTGCGAGTCAGCATCGCTTGGACTGTGCGGGCTCTAGCGCCTCCCACCCGTCACCGCCACCTCGCCTGCCCTCGCACAGTGGGCGATAGGCTGATGCCCTATGTCGCTACACCCACACCCAGTTTCCCTCCACCCTTATGGCCGCGATTCGAGGAATCAAGCAAGACACGGGCAAGTCGCCGCGTGAACGTTCCTTCCGGTTTGCCTTCCCGCATGTGCGCAAGACATGGTGTCCGTGGCGCCGACCAATTCTCTATGTTGATGGCCCATAACGTTGATGCGGGCCCGCAGCAGCAAGTTGCTGCCTCCAGCAACAGCAGCGGCAGAATGCCGGATGGGCAGGTCGCCGCATGTTCCTCCTAAAAAGCTTCCAGAATGCCGTCCCATCGACCGTTCTATGCCTCAGCAGCCTCGGAGTGCGCTTGAGATGATGATGTGGTTGCTTGCCACAGCAGCAGCAGCAGCAGCAGCAGTAGCAGCAGCAGCAGCAGCAAGATTAGGAAGAGCAGGAGAACCACACATGCCACGAGCAATGCACCGCAGCTGCATTCCAGAAACGTACTTACAAGAAGAACGAGCTCAGATTTCAGCAAGTCTCAACCCGCTCCAAAGGAGACGACCAACACACCCGCTCAGACTCAAGCGCCCTCTCTCCGCCGCAAAACAAACGCAGGCACCGCAGCGCGCTAGTAGCGTGGCCGCTCCGCTCAATCACCCATCCTGCCTGAAGCACTGCGCCAGTGGAGCCGTCTCTCTCGAATAGTTGTCGCTCGTCCCGGCCCCTCACTGCGCCACCATCGCGCAGGAGGCTCACCCCGCTCCTCCCCTCCGCCCACCGTGTCTCATCGACATTCCAAAAGGCACGTCCACCAAGACCTTACACGCGCTTCGGTTCGACCATGGCTGTTGTACTGCGCTGAGCTTCTCTTGTTGGAAGTTGCTTGCTGCTGTGGTACCGTCGTGCCGTCTAAGTCGTCAGCAGCTTCTCCTGGCGCCAAGCGCTGCACAGACAACACAACACAACACCGCATAACAAGACGTGTGCGGGAGCATCACCACCACATTGCCAAACACTGGGTCCAAATTGGACCCAGTGGATGAATGGGTCCAAATTGGACCCAGTGGATGAATGGGTCCAAATTGGGCCCAGTGGATGAATGGGTCCAAATTGGACCCAGTGGATGAATGGGTCCAAATTGGGCCCAGTGGATGAATGGGTCCAAATAGGGCCCAGTGGATGAATGGGTCCAAATTGGGCCCAGTGGATGAATGGGTTCAAATAGGGCCCAGTGGATGAATGGGTCCAAATTGGGCCCAGTGGATGAATGGGTCCAAATTGGGCCCAGTGGATGAATGGGTCCAAATTGGGCCCAGTGGATGAATGCGTCGACATTGGACCCATCCGTGCGTGCGTGCACTTCATGCACGACATTGGCCATCTGCTCGAAAATTTTCACTGTGGAAATACTGGACAGCTCTCTGCTGCTGATGCTGCTGTTGCTGCAGCTACTGCTGTCACTGACGCTACTACTGCTGCGCCTGCTGCTACTTCTGTAGCAACCAGCAGCAGCATAAGCAGAAGCAGCAGCAGCAGCACCTGCAGCAGTAGCGGTAGCACCTGAAGCAGCAGAAGCAACAGCAGCGGAGGGGTTAGCAGCAGCAGTAGCATTAGCAGCAGCGGCAGCAGCAGCAGCAGTTGCAGCAGCATCAGCAGCTGTAGCATGCTGGTACGAGTAGCACAAGCAGGTCGAAGGTTAGAATCTTTTTTCCCAGATTTTGGAACGAATGTCATTGGCATTGCAGCAGGCCATGATCTGACCTCTCCCTGGTTCCTCATGGGCCACCGCTAAGCCACGGCACACGGGTGTCGAGTATCGGGTAATAACCCGACAGCACCCGCCAACGACGTGTCGCGAGGAACCGTTCGCCAACAGCGACTCGCGAACGCCACCCGGATCCTCCCGGTTCGACGCCCTTTGTTGGAAGATGCTTGTCGTTTGACATTTATTGCGGGAGGTTTGCGACGTCGTGCACGTCGAACTGGGTCGCAGGTCAACTGACACGGTCTGCGACCATCGGCACCGGTGTCGAACCACTGTCCGCTGTAGATTCATACTTTTTGTTAAATTGCAATCGTGTGCCTAGTCGTAAATGTGAAACACATGATAATTCTGCGGAAATACCCAAGGCGAAAAATAAACTCGAAAACACAAAGGGCATAACGTATCAATTTCCATTTGTTCACCAGGCACCGTTGGTTATGTCGGTTCTGCATCGGATGCGTAAAGTAGTACGAGCACTTCAAAAAAATTCGTCAGCCCTTATCGGACGGACGTACACGGTGGACCATCGCACGGCTGCTGGATCGTCACCGTATCCAAAAAAGATCGTGATTGGCTGTTGAACAACGAGGAGCACACGGTGCAAAAGGCGGCAGCGTTGGTGGAGGCTCGGTCGGACGACGCTAGGCCCCCCCAATGTTCCACGGTGGGGGTTTGAGGAAAGAAAAAAGAATAGGTTTGCTCGCTAACTCGGTGAGTTACACGTCAGACATCCAGATATGGGAATTACGAAACCTGAAGTCGAAAAGTTGCTCGACGTGCGAAACCTTTATCGCCGCTGGTTTTTAATCCGGCGTTTTTTAAGTCATGGGTTGTGACGGGTGGCTGACGGGTACGTCGCGACCAGACGGGGTGCGACGCGAGCGTACCGTGACGCGGGTCACAGACGAACAAGTAACCGAAGGGCTCGGTTGCTCGGACGCCGAACCCTAGCCACCGCGATAGCATCACTTGTAGATTCCTCTCCATATCCTTGCTCGGAACACACCTTAGGCTCATGCAGTTGTGTGCTGCCGCTGATGCTGTGTATAGGAACGCCGCTGCAGCAGGTAGTGCCTTAGTAGGTGCCCCTGTGGCGTGCGAACTCTCGTGGCACGAGTCTGGCCCGCGCACGCACGCATGGATGTTGGCGCAGTGCAGTGCAGGGGGTGAGGAGGCGCGCGCTGCTACCTTGAGAGATGTGTGCTGAGGTATCGAAACTTGCAACGCATCCGCACAGCACAGCACAGCTTTCACTGCGTAGTATGTGGGACTTTGAATGCACACCGGGCTGCATGGTAGTATGGTACTACTAGCACTAAGGTCCTCCAAGCGATACTTTTTTCCCGAATCGCACACTCATTTGGAGCCTCTCCATGAAGTTGCACTCTCAGTTGCAGTGCAGTTCCCGAGTCGCCTACACATGCGGCTCGGAAAGCACACTCTCGCGTTGATGTAAGGGTCTCCAAACGTTAGATATTCCTGTGCCGCACTCTCGTTTGGAGGACACTAACTAGCACCATGATGATACAGCCCGGCACATGCTCGATGGTCTCATGAGTATGACTCGATACTCATGCTGCACGAGTACTGAGCCGTGCCCCAGCCTGTCCTCCACCTTGAAGTCTCAAACTTTTTTTTTTGCTGCGTCTCTTGCTGCGTTGCTCTCTTCAGTGTGGCAGTGTGTGTGTGGCATCGCGACGATGACGAAGACACAAGTGCGTCGCTTCTTCCCCAGCATCATGGTGGTGGTGGTGCTGCTTGCTGCTGCCGTTGGTGTCAGCTGTCAAGGTATGGCGGGGGAAGGGTGAATCGAGTCTGAACCACCCCCACAGCAGACATTGCAGGGGCCCCACTGGAAGCATTGCTGCAGGATTGGTGGGTGGTTGGCAGCCTGCCGTTGTGACGGCAAAGGAAAGGGCAGGACTAGGGAAGGGGATGGGTTCAGGAGGGAAGGTCTCTTTCTTTCCACTCAAGTCTGGCTTTGCCTCCTGCCATTGTGACGGCGAAGAAAAAAGCACCATCTTCCTTGTCGTAGTTATCATCACCATGACAACCACAATGAGCATGACAACCACCACCACCACCATCATCGTCATTGAAATCACCATCATCATCATCATCATCATCATCATCATCATCATCATCATCATCATCATCATCATCATCATCATCGTCATCGTCGTCATCATCATCATCATCATCATCATCATCATCATCATCATCGTCATCATCATCATCATCGTCGTCATCATCATCATCATCATCATCACCACCAACACCGCCGCAGCCGCTGCTGCCACTGCCGCTGCCACCACCGCCACTGCCGCTGCCACCACCGCCACTGCCGCCACCGCCGCCACTGCTGCCGCCGCAGCTGCCACGGCTACTGCTGCCGCCGTCACCGCCGCCACCACCCACGCTGCGCCGCCGCCCCTGCCACAACCACCACGACCACCGGCACCGCCACCACAATGACTTTGAATATCACTATCACCATTGCAGTCACAACCATTACAACAATCACAACCATCACAACCATCACAACCATCACAACCATCACAACCATCACAACCATCACAACCATCACAACCATCACAACC
>SZWC01001684.1:47148-65746 GCA_023375785.1 Penium margaritaceum
CAACCACCAACCAACCTGATTCACATCACTCACACCAACATACACAAGTGCAAATTAGTACACACAGTCCATACACATATTCGTGCACCTCCACTTATACTCCCCACATACACTTTCTACCCTCTCCCCCCTCCATAAGATATCAACCACCAACCAACCTGTTTCACATCACTCACACCAACATACACAAGTGCACATTAGTTCACACAGCCCATGCACATATCCATGCACCTCCACTTATACTCCCCACATACACTTACTACCCTCCCCACCCTCCCTCCACAAGAAATCATCCACCAACCAACCTGATTCACATCACTCACACAAGGAGTGTCTTGTATGGAAGCTTCCTGTATGGCAAACAACATCATACACACTTCAGCTAGTGCATAAAAGTCCTTTGATTAACTCTACCTCGTCAACACAACCAGAGCCTCTGACACATACCTTTACCAAATTCAACATATTGTGCCTCCCTCAGGCTAAATCCAATGCCCTGCCTACAGCTTTTCCATGAGATTCATTTTCCAGCAAGAATCCTGCATCTAGTGCATCTTCTTGCCTCAGCGCCACGGGCCTTCTTACTGACGGTGTAGATGTCCGCCACCATAAGGAATTGTGCATGATAGCACATCCTCAAATGTGCATTTCTTAGTGTGTCCTAGAACACTCTCTTTTCACCCTCCAATTTTTTTTTCAAAGGAAAGACAGAGAATTTGACATAGAAGTTGAGTGCAAGTGCCATGTTAGTACGTACAGTAGTATCCAATCACACAAAAAAAACCCAAGATGCTGGAGAAAATGAAAAAATTGAGAAGCTTCTTGCATTTGCAAGGAATCTCTTGCAATTTTAGTGACCATGTCCTCCAGACTGTTGAAAACTGACCTACATTGTGTTCAATAAAAAAACGAGACATAGTGAGAGAAGAACCTGTCCCAAAAAAGAGGGATTATCTCTGGAAATATCCCGGCACTGAAACAAAAATCAAGAGGGCCAGGAGAGAGATGCCCAATCTCTCTCCTGACCCTCTGATCTATACTACTTGGATCCATACCAAACCATATGTGGCGGTTTGGCCATGGGCGGGCCCCTTTGGGTGTCCCACAAATCACCATCCTGCTGCAGCCTCTACTTGTCCTATCATAACCACGACGTGAGAGTGAGAGAGGCAGTTTGAACTGTATTTCAAATCACGCATGATGGTGCTGGCTCTGACCCACAGCTGTGAAGGTTGCTGATGTGGCAGACAGGGAGGAAACATAAACAGGGACTAAGGATTGGTTCAGATTGATGGATCTCACTTGATGCCTTGGACATAAGACTAAAATGAAATCCAAGTATTTTAAAAGTCCATCCGATGAAGGTTCAGTATTCATCTGAAGTAGCTGGAGATCTGGACAAGAGAAGGTACTGAGGGTGGAAGACTGAGCTACTCCCAAGCTGACAAGTACAGATCGACTGAAGAGGCAGACACACGGTAGATCCGGAGGCTCTCGTCTGTGAATTTCACTGAGGGCACTGGGAATCCGCCAACCTCGACTCGCTTGAAAAATGGGGATATGAATATTCGTCCGAAGGGCCAAAGGAGAAGGGAAAGCAGTAACAGCATTGCCAGATTACGAGGACTTTGTCGCTTGAAAANAACTGATCTTTCTCTACTCCATAATTTTGAGATCTGAAGATATCACTGGAAATCTCAAGCCATAAGATTTGTGTTTCTGTTTTAAGTCTTAACAATTGAATCATTTACCACAATAGTGTGTCCAAGTGTTCAGGAAAGAAATTCTTGTTGACTGATTTAATTGGATCAAGTGTGATACATGAACCTACCCAGTACTTTGGCAGCACCTTCAGATCTTGGGAGGATTTCATATGTGTAATACAGACTAAAAAACTATATAGCATGGTGGGTATGACATAGACAAAGCTCATTTCCGCTCAGGCTCCAGGCCCAAGAATACTGTAGACGTTCAAAGTTCATCTCCATCTTTTAGGCGGAATGAATGAGAATATTGCTAGCATGAATACCGTTGATTCTTGAGGAAGAAATGAGGATGTATTTTTCACGGGAAAACACGGGAAAAAAGGGATTTGATGGTGCACTGACTGAAAGAGCAAGATCAACATTCGTTTTGGTGATATCTCAATATCTCCAAACTGGAGGGCATATCAATATCGAGGGGAATGCTTCCGCTCAAGAAAGTGACTGTCAAGTACTAATTTTTTTGGTACCATCCTCAGAGCAAAGGCGACTAAAGCATTTAGATCACTTTGTCAAGATTTCTGTGCAATAGGAATTTTTTTATGTCCAGTTTGTGAGGCCTCAATTATGGTGTGCCACCAGATACACAACTTTCCTCAAATTCCATGAAGGAACCACTGAAATCCGCTTACTTTGAGACACACATGGAAGGGCTCAACAAAGCTAGCACATTTAACTTTCTGGTGGCAAAGGTGAGCCAAAAAGTACCATTGATTCCGGGAGAAAGCTAGAACAACTCATGTACTCCATTCTCTTCAAGCTACACCAACTCATTGACGCCACGCTCCTCAATATTGATGAACTCATGCATTCTGTTCTCTTCAAGCTTGACCAGCTGATAGAATCCATGCTCTTCAAGCTAGACCAACTCATAGATCCACAAATAAATTCCTTCCAAAGTGCTCATCCAGTGGCCTTGCACACCTAACGCACAATGTTGGGTTAAAAAACAGAGGGAAAGTCAACACTGTGACACAGGGGTTGCTTCAATCTCCTCCACCAGATACCGCTTTACATAATGTTTGAGCCCCCAAGCTCACCGTTGGTTGGATCGTAGGACTCACAAGGGTGGGGGTATAAAGTTCCGTTGTCGTTGCACAATGAGGATGAAATGAAAGAAAGGTAGCAGGTGAGGCATCAAGTAGAGGAGCCTGGATGTTACTCAAGGACCATGGCAGTTGTAAGTGGCCATCACATCAAATCCAAGGAGTTGGGAGTTGTATTATTTAGTCACGGTTTTTAATTGGATCCATGGTTCTAAACATCACACGGGGATCCAAACTGGGATCCACAAATCTTCTATGGCAAATAGTGGGGAGGGAGGGGGGTGATGGTGACATTTCAAGCGTAATTCCTTGCACTGTGGATGTCCACTACTTATGCAGTGTGTTTTACAGTGAAGACTGGTGATCCATAGTGCCAAATGTTTCTCTTTTTTTTTTTTTTTTTACATTCGTAAGAAGATCCATTTTATACTGTGCGTTGTAAAAGATTTGACCACAAGAATACTACACATATATGTATGTTTTCTAATGGTTTGATATAATAATGAGCTATTATTTCTGTATTTCAGGGGTGCAAGCTTTTAGGGAAACCCGGATCCAGATGTATTTTCCATGCATGTACCAGCAACATGTGCTCCGCTTGTAAAGCATCTTGATTGCATGTTTTACAGCCAAACACCTGGAAATCACTGAGGCTTTCCATTTCCTTTGTGCCCAAAGAATATCATATAAACCAGGTCCGGTTCACAGTTGAGCTTTATTCATTGCATCCATCGACAAAGATTTTCCAAGAAACTTTTGGCATCTGCCTACAGCTCTCCAACCCTTCATCTACTTCATGCCCATGGCCCGATGGTCATCTATTGGCATGCGGGCCCAACCGCATAAGGTGATGATGACCATTGGTTATCAGCCACCAGCCCAGGCTAGTGATCGATGGCAATCCTGCGGACCACTGGTGAACAGGTGAATTCGTGGCAGACAGCCAATAAGAAGTTAATGAATCATCGGAGAGCTGGTTTTTTGCAATGACCACACCTCCGTGGTGCTAGTGTGTCGCACAAGCACCAAGAAATACGACCATGGTAGAAAACACATTTTGTTCATTAGTCAGAGCATAGATGATGACCTAGATGATTAGGAGGCAGGCTATGACAGAGAAGAGGTTGGTGATAACAGGAAGGCCATAAGAAAATCAACCAACCGACCAAGGGTCCGTGAGAAAAGTGCAACCTATGCCCAAAGGAATGCACCAACAAAGATGGTTGCACAGAAGCCATGTTGAAAGAATTACGGCTGAAGTATCACACATCATATTTGGTGTTAAAGGAGCTGAAGGACACCCATTAATAGAAAGTACCAACCGCTAATTGTGTGAACATTCCAAGTGAAGCAGTGGAATCAGTAAGATCTAACACAAAATACAGTCATTGGCCATGGTGTGGCAGTAGTGGGAGAAGTATTTTACGAGATTTGATTCCAAAGCTGCATTTAGAAAAATGTCACTGCAGAAGCATAACAACTTCCTTGGAATGGAGTCCAACATATTGTAGCACGTTATCATGCACGAGAATCCAGCATTCAACATCCTAGATTGCATGATCATCTATCAACAGATGGTGATAGTAGCTACATGAAGAAGATGTTCACCGAGGTGACTTCCACCATTAACTTCACAACATGTGGAATGCCACTCGAGACATCATGGGTTGCATTCTCATCCTCTAGGATGTGATACTGGGGTGGATTGATGGGTATGTCAATAAGGGTGATGCCTCAAGCCATCCTGTGGTAACTGGCGGCTCATTACCTTGATCGATGTTATCTTAAAACCCTTCAACGATTACGCCAGTGAAATCCTTAGATCAAATTTTCCAACCCTCAAATTCTTCATTCCATTTTCTGAGTCTATGCTTGAAATTTTTTAGATGTGGCGAGTGGAGTCTTCCTTGACACGTGAGAGGAGCGATAGAGGAGCTATGGGGTGTCTTGACGCAAAGGAACAATTGGTGATTGACATTGAGGATGCCATCAAGGAGGCAGAGAAGTAAAAATAATGCACGGCTTCCCAATGAATTCCACACATTTAGGAGCATAGTATATACCCCGATTTACTTAAGGTGGGAGTAGTGGACACACTAGCTCATCGTATTGAACTCAGTTTTATACCTGCACATGAAGGTGGTCACCATCTTGTGCCCATATTAGACAAGGTGATGGGAGCATAGTAAGAAACCGAGGCACCATCACAATGATCCTAGAGCTCTACATACCAGGGAAGGAAGTAGAACGATGAGAAACGGAAGCTGAAACAACAAAAAAAACAGTAGAAGGATCTGCACTACAGTGTACAACAGAGCCAAAAAAAATCGAACAAGAGGGAATCAACGGTAATAAAACACGGGAACACGTTTGCAATAGGGTACTAAAACGGCTACAGCTATGCAGCAATATTGGAGCAAGGTGTAGCATTAGCAGCACAGTTGTTGTGCCCATCGGCCCATTGATCTCCCCGCACCATCTAAAGGCACCAGATAATTGGAGTAGGCTTTCGCAGATCAAAGTCGAGATCTGTTTGAGGGGGAGGACCTGCTAGTAGAGCAGACCAAGATATCCTCGATTGAGGAGGAGGTGGATCAATGGGAAACGCTACCAAAAAGGGTCCGCTTGCAAGGTATTTAGGCACTAGAAGACGGTGCAAAATCTCTCTTTGTCTTGTTACCTTACAGTAGTCGACATGCTTTTTATTCCTTCCACTTACAACCCACCTGAGCACTTATTTCCACTTTTCAGGCATGTTTTCACTGACTTCAGGTAATCACTCGCCAGATTTAATGCCAAAAATCTGCTAATAATGGAGTTAGATCAATGAGAGGTCGCTTATGGGCTTTCTCGTGCCGTCCTATGGCAACGTCACAGTGGACTAAAGAGACGAAGATCGTCATATCAACAGGCTACGACAAAAATCATACAAGGATGGACTCATTAGTCCGGTGTGTGACGAGTTGGAGGAGCTGCCTTTTTTTTTTTAAGGAAAATGACAAGGAGGATCAAGGTAAAGTGGAGGATGGGAAGAACGAGATGGATGATGAGAATTTGATGGAGGTTGTGGTTGTGCCTTTTTAGTTCATACTTTGCTCAATTTCATTGCTTTCGGTACTCATGTTTGTGTCAAACACTACAATTCTCTATGAATTCACACTGACAATTTTGATCTCTTTGTACAAAATAAACATGATGTGTCTTCCAATTCTGAATGTATCTTCATGTAATATACAGGACCACTCGTACTGAGAGTGCCTTTGACTTTAACCTCATTGTACATTTTCACAGTATTCCTGGGCGATAGGCCTACATGTGGCTTTGCATGTGGTGATGTATGCAGTATCCACACTGTACCTAGGGTTGTGATTTTGTCGGCAGTGCTTGGTGGTGGTTTACATCTACATTCACTAGAACTAGGCTTGGAATCCTCATGGACGGGGTCGCACATGCCATGTGTTCCTGCTAAGAAACATTATTGTTTCATGGTGTAATGGGAAGCATGGATCCATTACACGTACCTCGTCAGGGGAAGTGTATGTCACACTTGGAGTTGGGGTTGTTAAGACAGTGTGGTTGTGACACTTGTTTCATGAGTTGCGTCAGTCTATGCCTTCTATCAATTTGTGCCATGAAAACCACATTAATCTTGCCATAGTAGAGAGCTCTGGTGTCTGCTATATATGCACAAAGCACATTACTACTAAGCATTCTTGTGAACCGAGGGGCGCCCGGCGTGACGGTCACACGCCGAGCCCTTGGGATAAACCTCCCACCCTCGACCCCTTGGTGTGTGGGCCAACCCTTGAGATGTCCCACGACCCTCTCCTAGCAGCAAGACCGCTGCTAGCGACCGAGGTTCCCGCCGTGCGACTCTCCTGGCGGCGTTTGCACCAAGGTGCACTACAGAAGACTTGTAGGATCGAATGGACGTGTGCGAGGCAATGCTTGGAACACAAGGAGAGTTGGGCAAGGAATTAATCCTTAGACTTGATAGATCAGTACAATGCAATGTACAGAGTCTCTGGGTAAGATTGGCATGCCTAGAACACCCCTAGGCTTCCTTATGTACCAGCCCCTATGAGCCAGCCGAAAGCTACTCAGCGCCTCGAAGCCCTCTCTCAAGGCGCAATCATGCAAATAACACATGCATCATGTAGTACGCGTCACGAGCTTTCCAACGCACCAAAGAACGCCTCAATCCGTGAAGAAACGGCTAAGTTATGGCCGTTTGAGTGCTCCACGCGTGACGGCCGCTGGCAGCACCGCCAGCGGGGGTCACGGCCACCCGAAGCGCCCTTGCTTGCGAATGCAGATCCAGCCGCCATCCCGAAGCGCCCATGGACCCCAATGAACCTTGCCTCATTGGCTAAGCGTCCATCCAGGGGCGATTCGGCTGCAGTGGGCGAGAAAGTCGCTCCGCCGTGCTCGGGGTCGAACCGGTACGTCTCCTGTTTTCTGGAGGTGTGCCTCCCACTTTTGCACGGCCGTATCTTTCTCGTCCCTGCACCGAATGA
Organism: Penium margaritaceum; assembly: GCA_023375785.1. Taxonomy (NCBI): domain Eukaryota; kingdom Viridiplantae; phylum Streptophyta; class Zygnematophyceae; order Desmidiales; family Peniaceae; genus Penium; species Penium margaritaceum. The sequence goes on from SZWC01001684.1 coordinate 54,475, forward strand.
CCCGGTTCATGGGTCGATTTCGCACGGTTTTTCACGTAGAACACAATGAAAACATCAAAGCATGCATCTGACCTCAGCATGATGACGTAATCACCGCCTCGACCGGCGGCTCCCATAACATCACCCCCCCCTCCGAGGGCGCACCGTCCCGGTGCGCTCCTGGTACGCTCGGAGGACCGTGTTGACAGCACCGCCCCTGTGGAAATCGGCTTCGGGGACCCAGCAGTTGTGCTCAAGCCCATAGCCGAGCCATTGCACCAGGTACTGCCACCCGTTACCGCGCCAACGGTGCCCGAGAATCTTCTCCACCACATACTCCTCTTCCCCCTCCACCAAGACCGGTGGGGGAGGGGCCTGTCCCCGCGCCGCGAACTGTGCATCCGGCTCCTTGTAGGCCTTGAGAAGAGAAGCGTGGAACACGGGATGGATCCCATAGTGGTCCGGCAGCTCCAACTCGTAGCTCACCGCGGACCGCTTCTCCTTGACCGAAAAAGGGCCCACCCACCGGGGCTTGAGCTTGTCGCTGCCCACCCCCGCCAGCTGCAGGTTCCGCGAACTCAGCAGCACCTGTTGTCCCACCGAGAACTCCTCGGCTGTCCGGTGCTTGTCCGCTTGCCGCTTCATCTGCTGCTGTGCCTTGTGTAGCGCCTCGCGTACACCGCGCCACACCTCTGTGAAGTCACTTGTAAACTGCTGCACCGCGGGTAGGTCCGACCCCGTTTCCATGTCTGAGGGACATGCAGGCTGCACCCCATACACTACCTCAAAGGGAGACCGCCCCGTAGAGGCATGCACTGCTGAGTTGTAGGCAACCTCAGCCACCAGGAGCTTGCATTCCCATCCCTCGCCATCCGGTTCCAAGATCCCCCGCAGTAGCTGCTCCATGGTCTGATTGGTGCGCTCAGTTTGGCCATCCGTTTGGGTATGGTAGGCCGACGAAAGAGCCACACGGGTGCCCAGCTTCTTGAAGAGTTCCTCCCAAAACCGGGAGGTGAAGCGTGGGTCGCGGTCCGAGACCATGCACTTCGGCACCCCGTGCAGTTTGATGACGTGTTGCAAGAGGAGTTGAGCCGTCTCCGCTGCCGTGACCTTCTCCGCACATGGAATAAAGTGCGCCATTTTGCTGAACCGGTCCACCACCACCAGCACCATGGTGTTGCCCGTTGCATTCCGTGGAAGACCCCCCACAAAATCAAGTGAGATGTCCGTCCACGGACGTTCCGGCACCGGTAGCGGCTGCAGCTCCCCTGGCGCCCGTGCCCTCCGCGACTTGATTCGTTGGCACGTGTCACAGCTGCTCACGTACTCCTTACAATCTGCTCCCATCGTCGCCCACCAATATTGGCGCGCAAGCGTCTTGAAGGTCTTATCGTGGCCAAAATGACCACTATAGTGCGAGTCGTGCGCCTCCTCCAGTAACGCCTGTCGCAAAGACGCACTCCGCGGCACCACAATCTGGTTCCCCTTCTCCCGCCGCCAATAATGACCGTCCCACTTGCACACCTTCACCGTACTTCCGGCAAAGTCCTCGTCCTCCGCATACCCGTGTGCAAACAGGCTGCGGATGATTGGAGATCCCGCAAGCACCGTGATCGCATGCACGCCCAAGTCCGGGCGACGCGAAAGCGGGTCCGCTGGATTGATCCTCCCTGGTTTGTAATGGATCTCTTAGTCGAAGCCACCCTCCAGTAGCTCCATCCACCTTGCTTGAAGACGACTCAGGTTCGGCTGCGACTTGAGGTACTTGAGCGCGTAGTGGTCCGTGTGCACCACACACCGCCGCGCCTCAAGATAGCACCTCCATTGCTTGAAGGCCTGGACCACCGCGAGCATCTCCTTCTCATGGATCGGGTAGTTTAGCTCAGCCCCTTTCAGCTTCTTGGAGTAGTACGCAATAGGCTGCAACCCCTTCCCTTGGTCCTGCATCAGCACCCCGCCGATCGCATAGTCGCTTGCGTCCGTCGCCAACACGTACTCTTTGCTCGTGTCCGGATGCACCAACACCGGGGCTTGACACATGGCAGCCTTCATTGCCCCTCCTTCGCACCCCACTCCCATTGGCGCCCCTTCTTGAGCAAGTCTGTCAAGGGTGCTCCCATTGCCGCGTGCCCCCGGATAAACCTCCGGTAGTAGTTCGTAAAACCCAGAAAAACCTGGATGTCACGCACGCACGCCGGCTCTGGCCACTCCTTCACTGTTTCCACCTTTTTTGGGTTCATGCGGATTCCCCTCCCGCTGACAATGTGCCCGAGGAACTCCACCTCCTGCTTGGCGAATTCACACTTGCTGAGCTTGACAAACAGCTGCTCCTTTCTCAACACTTCCATCACCGTCCGCAGGTGCTCTTGATGCTCCTCCATCGTTCGCGAGTAGACAAGGATGTCATCGAGGAAGACGACCACAAACTGGTCCAAGTAGGGGTGGAACACCCGGTTCATCAACGCCATGAACATAGCAGGAGTATTTGTTAGCCCAAAAGGCATCACGAGATACTCAAAGTGTCCATAGCGCGTCCGAAACGCGGTTTTTTCCACATCCTCCTCCGCAATGCGGATTTGGTGATACCCCGACCTCAGGTCCAGTTTGCTGAAGACACGTGCGCCTCGAAGCTGGTTGAACAACTCCTCGGCCCATGGCAACGGGTAGCGGTTCTTCACCGTGATGTTGTTGAGCGCCCGGTAGTCCACGCACATCCGCAGCTCTCCTGACTTCTTCGTGACGAACAGCACTAGCGCCGCGTACGGAGACACCGACGGCCGAATGAAGCCTTGGTCCACCAACTCCCCCAACTGTTTCTTGAGCTCCGCAAGCTCCGTGTCGCTCATGCGGTTGTAAGACCGCACCGTTGGTGACGACCCTGGCACCACCTCGATTTTGTGGTCAATGTCGCATTGTGGCGGCAGCCCCTTCGGTAACTCCTCCGGAAAAACGTCCCCAAACTCCTTGAGCACCTCCCCAACACCGGGAGGCAACTCTAGAGCTCCTGCGCCTTCCCCCGGCTGCCCCTCCACTGCTTCGACCGCTGCAATCTACTGCTCTGCTGCTTGTTGTGGACGCACCCATGCCAAGTAAACCTGGCCACCCTTGCGCTCGCACCGCTTCAGCTGTTGCAAGTTGATGACGCGCAGCTGCTTCCCCGCTTCCGCCACTTCCGACTCCTTCCCCTCACCCCGCCACAAAGGCAAAGTGAGATTTTTCCCGCCCGCCTTCACGACCACCCGGTTGCACCTCCAATCCACCTCCGGATTCCAAGCGTGCAACCAATCCCGGCCGATCAAACAGTCGTACTCATCCATAGGGCAAGTGTGGAACTCCATGTCACACACCAAATCACCCATACGGACTTTGTGCTTGACGAGAGGCCTGCCGCACTCCACCACTGCGGACACCTGCCGCGCCTTGGCCGACGTCCCCGGCTGCCGTGTGAGCTCCAACCTCGTCGCCAACCTGTCGTTGAAGAAGCTATGACTCGCGCCGCCATCTAGCAGCCCACGTAGCTTCCTCCGACCCTTGAAACTCCCCTCCGGAATCTCAAGAACCAGCTCCAGGATGATCCCTGGAAACTACCGGGTCTCACCTTCATTCCGCAACAACACTTGAGGCAGCTCCTTAATCGGCAAAAGCCTTTCAGGACTGGTGCTGTCCCTTGCGGACGAAAGACTTGCAACAGTAGGTCGTCCCCTCCTCACTGCTGTGGCCCGTTTCCCTGCTGTGCCTTGCGCTTGGGGCAATCCCGCTTGCGATGACCCTCCTCACCACAAGCCCAGCACTTGCCTCTCGGTCCTTGCTGTCCGCCCGCGCCCCGCTGTCCAGCTTGGATTGCATCCACCTCCATGGGCACAGCCTGACCCGGCTGCTCCACCCGTGGTTGTGTTGCATAGCTAGTCCGGCGCGCATTGTAGCTTACCGTGTCGATGCGCTCTGCCGCCGAGACCAACTCCGCAAAGGTCCGCAACCCGAGCACCGCGAGTTCACGTTGGACGTGTGGCTTCAGGCCGTCATGGTAGCGGTCGTATGCCTCCGCGTCCGAGAGGTCGTCAATCTGCGCCGCCAAGGCCATGAAGCGTGTAGTGTAGTCCTGGACCGATCCGCCTTGCTTGACGTGCTTGATCTTGTCACGTGCGACCCGGCTACCGTTGAGGAGGTCGAAATGCGCCTGGAGCATCGTCTCGAACTGCTCCCACGTCTCTGGTTTCTCCGTCAACGCCCGCGCACCGAGCTGCACTTCTCGCCCCAACGGTAGACTCAGCAACGGCTTAAGCCGTGGCCCGGCCCCCAGCCCATCCGGCAACCCAGCGGCGTTCCGCCGGCACAATGCCGACCACCACTGCAGCGCCATTCCCCGTAATAGCGTAGGTGCATACTCCAGCCTCGTGGCATCTTCTCCCACGGGAACGCCCAACGCCGTGAAGTACGAGTTCACCGTGAAGAGCCACTCGCGCGCACTGCCCTTGCCGGTGTAGAACTCCGGCTCCTTCGGCTTGGGCCGCCGAAAGGCAGGTGCGGATGCCAATGCGACACCCCCCAACGCACTGCTCCCTTGGCCGACGTACCTCGCCTCAACCTCCGCACGCAGCTGCTGGTTCTCTTGACGCAACTCGTCAAGAGCACGCCGGATCTCCTCCATGAGGTAGGCCTGGTCGTATGCCGCTGCCGCCATGTTCCGGTAGTGATGAATTTTTTTTTGGCCAAATGCAGTTGTGGCAGATCTGCTGCCTCCCTTGGGTCCGCGTAAAGCCGAGCGAACGTCCACGTGCTCTGATACCAAATGTGAACCGAGGGGCGCCCGGCGTGACGGTCACACGCCGAGCCCTTGGGATAAACCTCCCACCCTCGACCCCTTGGTGTGTGGGCCAACCCTTGAGATGTCGCACGACCCTCTCCTAGCAGCAAGACCGCTGCTAGCGACCGAGGTTTCCGCCGTGCGACTCTCCCGGCGGCGTTTGCACCAAGGTGCGATGCGGAAGACTTGTAGGATCGAATGGACGTGTGCGAGGCAATGCTTGGAACACAAGGAGAGTTGGGCAAGGAATTAATCCTTAGACTTGATAGATCAGTACAATGCAATGTACAGAGTCTCTGGGTAAGATTGGCATGCCTAGAATACCCCTAGGCTTCCTTATGTACCAGCCCCTATGAGCCAGCCGAAAGCTACTCAGCGCCTCGAAGCCCTCTATCAAGGCGCAATCATGCAAATAACACATGCATCATGTAGTACGCGTCACGAGCTTTCCAACGCACCAAAGAACGCCTCAATCCGTGAAGAAACGGCTAAGTTATGGCCGTTTGAGTGCTCCACGCGTGACGGCCGCTGGCAGCACCGCCAGCGGGGGTCACGGCCACCCGAAGCGCCCTTGCTTGCGAATGCAGATCCAGCCGCCATCCCGAAGCGCCCATGGACCCCAATGAACCTTGCCTCATTGGCTAAGCGTCCATCCAGGGGCGCTTCGGCTGCAGTGGGCGAGAAAGTCGCTCCGCCGTGCTCGGGGTCGAACCGGTACGTCTCCTGTTTTCTGGAGGTGTGCCTCCCACTTTTGCACGGCCGTATCTTTCTCGTCCCTGCACCGAATGACCCGGTTCTTGGGTCGATTTCGCATGGTTTTTCACGTATAACACAATGGAAGCATCAAAGCATGCATCTGACCTCAGCATGATGACGTAATCACCGCCTCGACCGGTGGCTCCCATAACAATTCTCGTTGGCGGAGCGACATGTGGTTTTGTCATTCGGGTCGATGAGGACTCACCGTAAGCTAATTTCTTCATCAAGGTATTGGCACGCGAAAAGTTCAGGGTAGCCTTTTGTTTTCTCAAACTCTTCCCCTTGCCTAAGGATGGCTGAAAGTCGAGTGCGTTTGTATGCATTGTCATGCATCTCATTGTGCACTTGTGTCAACCGTACACGTGTATGGACATGAGTGACATTGGACATTGGATCATGCACGAGTGTTGTGATGCGAGTTGTACCCATCTAAAAAAAGCCGACTATGACCACTTGGTTGTGCCCATGCTCATGCAGATCTCTTCTCCGGACCCAGTTGGCACCTAAGTGTCATTATGTAGTGATCCACCCATCTGTAGCTGTAGGAAAGTTGCTATGGGGCACTCAAACCTTTTTGTGAAGCCTCTAGGATTTTCACGGTGGATTGATGATGGGTCCATTTTTCATGTTTTCACATTATGCCTCCAATGATCAATGCCAAACTTGCATGTGTGTGCAATCTTTACGTAGGCTAGAGATTTTACATCTTGAAGTTCAAATGGTGCTGCGTTCATGTCTGTGTGCCAAGATTTGTGGCCAAAACTTTGGTTTTATGGCTGATATATGGCAAAGTAACCTTGTCCTAGGTGAGTCACCCGCCGTGCGCCATGGCAACTACTGATGATGTGAGTACGTCAGTGGCCAACTCTCTTTACATGTTTAAGCTTTTGAATCTTATGAGACCATGAGTGTCTCCCCTAGCCAAACCCTTCTTGTTCTTGCACTTGTCTTGGGTGCAAATGCATGAGCAGGCTTGACATTGTTCCAATGTCAACAATGGTCGTGCTAAGAAGCTTTTGAGGAAATTTTGAGGATGAGGGTCACATTTGCCTTTCATGGACATATGAGCTATTTTCCCCTTCTTGGAAGTGTCTAGAGTTTTTAACAATCCATCTTAATTAATGAAAAGCTATTTGGATTCTAGATTCGTATGTGGTAGGTTTTATATTTTTTTGAACATATTAAGTGCAGAAAATGGACTACCACGACAAAGGGCTGGTATGCCTAGATGTGTGAATGCAAAAAAAATAACTTCATTTTAATGCTGGACACAAATGAAACCAAATAACTGCCTATGCGTTCTGGAATTTTGGGAATGAACAGTGTAGAATGAATGCCATTAAGCTACCACATCATGTGTTTCAACGATGTGGTTATAGCCCACAATGTTTTAAGTCCCATGGTTTGAATTTCTGAAGCACGATTCATACTACATGAGTGTATCGCCTTATCCGTGAGCGCATATAGGTCCTTTTCATGTGAGCTTCTTAGTGTTTTGGCGGCGAAGTTGCACTGATGAGTCCAATTTCTTTGAATTTCTGGCTTAAAATAGAAATTGATTTGTTTATGGAAAACAAGGCAGTGAATTAGGGGAGCATGTAGTACTTTAGTCTTTCTCTCTTGCGATTAGATGATGATCAAGGAAGTGGAGGATAAAAAAGTCCTCTCTAGATGAAATACATCCGATCAAGATTATATGAGGCTTATCTTCACCAAGTTATCAATCATCGAAGGCAAGAGAGCTAAATTTCGACTATGGTCCCGAGAGTCCAACTTCTACCATCCGAGAGGTCTTTGTAGTTTCCCGTGAAAGATAAAGATGTTTAATTTTTTTTTTCATGTTTTTTTTTAATAAGTTAAAAGAATTCTTTTCTTTCCACTCCTCAGGACATAGGTGGTGAACCCTGTTCAGTCTTTGGGCTTGTTTCGGTGCTTTTGTAGCCCCCTCGGATGAGTCAGTTTCATCCAGAGGGAAATAGACATAAGGTCGGAACAGGTTCAGTCAAATGACTAAAGATCGATCTGCTCGGTATGAGCAGGTCGTTCCCGCCACAAATATTCGTGCGTGCCACGTCGTTGCTGACTGTGCTTCTTGCTGGCGTGGTCGGCAACACGCCTCGCGTGCTCGCCAGTGGATCCCCCTCCTCGCCAGCGGATCCCCCTCCTCGAACAGAGGTTCGAAGGCTGCACCTGCCCGCTCCCCGGGCTGAGCAACCCCTGTCGGATTTGGTGACGATGTGCGCGCTCGCCTCCTTGCAAATGCACATCACTGCCTTGTCCAGTCCGTCCTGCAACTTGTTTCGCATCGCTGGCTTACCAAGGCCGACCCTCTTCGAGCCAGCGGAGGCGTGCAAGCTTGGTGCCTTCAATTTGGATCGGGATCGACCACTCAGAAGTTGAGCTTGGGCAGCGAGATATAAGGATTCCCCCAAGTGGCGACTGGCGTCCCTCGATCTTCTTGCCCGGCTGTCGGCATCCGCAATTGAATTGGGGAGAGTTGTCGAGCACTCCGGACGAGTCCCCGCCCGACCTGAAATCGTTCAGAACCTTCATGCAGACAAGCCCGAAGGCCCTTTTCGCACCAAGCAGTTGCCACGCCAGACACAGCGGGCTTCAGGATGAGCTGCCTTGGCTCCACCTCGTGTGGGCACACGCTGGGCTCTTCCCTCGCACCGACGACTAGAACGCACAGACAGCAGCCGGCGAAGCAATCGCAAGTCCCGTGCCCAAGAAAATCGGTTCCCACCTTTCCTCTGAATTCAGCATCTGCCGCCTCTAAGCCGCAAGCTAGGAATACGCATTTACCAGCCATCGGCCAGTTTCAACTTTCTCACCGCGCGGAACACGCATCCTCTCCTCGAGCTCTCCTTCCAAGCCGCTCACCGCACGCCGTTTCCGCGGACGCCCCTCCCTCCGCTACCTCTTCTGCCGATCCTCCCCCTCTTCTCAGCCTCGTGCCGGAAACTCATGCGGAGGAGCTGAATCTGGATCTCGTCTCGTTCGACCCAGNACACAGCGGGCTTCAGGATGAGCTGCCTTGGCTCCACCTCGTGTGGGCACACGCTGGGCTCTTCCCTCGCACCGACGACTAGAACGCACAGACAGCAGCCGGCGAAGCAATCGCAAGTCCCGTGCCCAAGAAAATCGGTTCCCACCTTTCCTCTGAATTCAGCATCTGCCGCCTCTAAGCCGCAAGCTAGGAATACGCATTTACCAGCCATCGGCCAGTTTCAACTTTCTCACCGCGCGGAACACGCATCCTCTCCTCGAGCTCTCCTTCCAAGCCGCTCACCGCACGCCGTTTCCGCGGACGCCCCTCCCTCCGCCACCTCTTCCGCCGATCCTCCCCCTCCTCTCCTCAGCCTCGTGCCGGAAACTCATGCGGAGGAGCTGAATCTGGACCTCGTCTCGTTCGACCCAGCCAAGCACGGACGCAATGGTCACGTGGACCTCGTCGTGGTCGGCGCGGGGCCGGCCGGCTTGGGGGTCGCTTGTCGCGTAGCGGACGCGGGGCTGTCCGTGTGCTGCGTGGATCCGCACCCCACATCCGTGTGGCCCAACAACTACGGCGTGTGGGTGGACGAGTTCGAGGCTATGGGGATCGCCGACTGCCTCGACTACGTGTGGCCCAAGGCCGTCGTGTACTTGGACGACGGCAAGGAGAAGTTTCTGGACAGGCCGTACGGACGGGTTGACAGGAGGAAGCTGAAGACGACCTTCGCTGGGCGGTGTACAGACGCGGGCGTCGCGTTTCACAAGGCCAAGGTGCGGCTCTCTTTAGACCTCGTGCTCTCTCGTTCGTGTCTGTGTGCAGCTTGAGCGGAACACAGCCAGCCGTGGTGGACGCCCTCCTTGTCTGGTCAACAGGCACGCATGCGTATGCGCGACCACAGAACTACAATTTGGTTGATCTCTGTTCCATTCAGGTTCCCTTTAGGGCTGGTGTCGTTAATACGAGGACATTGAATCGCAGATGCACTCAGACTTCTATTTTTTAGGCTAAACATTTTGCTCTGTGCGTGGTCACGCTCTCCAGGCTGGCAAAGTTGTGTTAATGTGCTACCTGCACTAAGTCTGCACTGCACCAAACATGCAGCAGCCGCTGCTTCACGCTTCACTCACGTGACACAGCTGCAATGGACATGGCGTTATGAGCTGAAGCTCTGTTCTCCTCACACCGTCTTTGAAAATGGCCGCGTTGGATGCCATTTGAACCATGCCAATTGTCATTGATTTAACATGGCCTTTGTAGTTCTGATGCCACTGCCGTCGCTGTTTGCGTCAACGTGTTGCTGCTGCAGCCACTGCTGTCTTGACTCCATTGATGGATGCAGCCTTGGTTTTGCTGTGGCCATGGTTGTCGTTGTGTTCGCGGTCATGGTACGCCGCTGTTGTCGCCGTATTGTCCTTATGGGTTCGAATATGCGAATTCGACCATTTGTTAACTGGTCAAACAGGTCATTGCATGGGACAACTGGGCCGACTGACATGGCTGTGCCATCTGTTGTCCCGGCCGTCCGCTGTCGTTTTGGGCATGTTGTTGTCGTCGTCGTCGTCGTCGTCGTTGTCGTCGTCGTCGTCGTCGTCGTCGTCGTCGTCGTCGTCGTCGTCGTCGTCGTCGTCGTCGTCGTCGTCGTCGTCGTCGTCGTTGTCGTCATCGTCGTCTTTGTCTTTGTCTTCATCGCAGTCTTCGTATCCGACGTCGTCTTCGCTGTCACCTTTGGCGCCACTGTCATCGCCACTACCATCATCACCGCTGTCATTGTGGGTGTCCTTTCCCTGTCCCGTTGCTATTAAAAGTGGTGGCCGAGAGACTCAGCCTGTGACGCTGATGTTTTCATCGTTAAGGATACGTTCGCGTCTACGACTCGACTAGGACAGTCCACTCGGAATCTGCGCCAGTCCAGACAGAGCCCCCCTCTTGGCTGATTCGGACACTTCAACCTCGTGTCGCCATGGACAGAATGGACAGTCGACTCTAATTTCGAGGGGACCGGAAACAACTATCCTTCTAAACACGACAACTTGAGCAGTCGATTACGCAGACGTACCCTCAGATTTTTTGTCTGGAAGTCCGTCATTTAGATCGCAGAATCAATGGCCTCGTCAGTGTTGTAGCATCATCACCTTCCCTGCCGTTGCTGCACCACTGCAGTACCCCTAGGTCTTTTCATTGCCATCCTTTGGTCTTTGTTTCATTCCATTGTCAATTCCTCACACTCGCCACCTCGCCGCCGTCATCGTGGCTGCCGGCCAAGGAGTGCATCATGGGTTGGATTTGTGGATTCTGAGTCGCGAGACTAGTCCAAACCGTTCAATTCAGGCAGTTTCCACTTGTGTTTTCATGACCACTGCCATGAGCACTGCCGCTCTATGTTGCATGTCTTGGTTGGCCAAGATATTCAGCCCTTTATTTCTGCCATTACTTATGCACTCCCCAAGCAGCGGATGGCTGGAATCTCGGTCATTTGGCCAGAGACTTTTAAGGCAGTGGCTGTGACCAGGTACCCCTGGCCACAGCACTGCGAACATGATTCCACCCGTGGTTGCTCTCATTGTCTTTGCGCCACCCCTGTAGTCTGTGGCATCGTGGATGTTGCTCCTACCACCTGTGTCATTGTCATTGGCAGTGGCCTCACTGATGTTGTCTGTGGTCAGCATGCCTATCTGGGCTTGACAGCGTCCGGGTCATTGGAGGCGACAATGACTGGTGACCACCACCACCACCAC
>SZWC01001684.1:137555-157769 GCA_023375785.1 Penium margaritaceum
GTTCCCATCATGATGGCGTCCATTGTCCACAATTTCATCAAACCACTAGTCCCAAGGCGAGTGTAAAGGCAATTGGTGTGCCTCACCTAGTCAATTTTGAGCTCCATGGACACTCATGGAGGGAGTGTACCTCAGAAATTCGAGGCGACCTTGTGGCATGGGTCTTTATAGCAAGTAGTGCCAGGGCCAAACCTCAGCCCTGATGCGGATCTGCTCCAGTCCTGGTTCCGGTCTCACCCAGGAAGAGACGGAAGTTGACCACATTATCTTGCGATATGACGTAGAGAGGATCGTGCATCGCTCTTGTTCCTTTCTGGACGTGATAGGCATTGGCGGTCTGGTATGGGTTGTGATAATAGGGCCAGATGCCTCAAGACTGAGCCCACACCTGGAATAGGGTCTCCCAATAGTCGAAGTCATTGTCACCGTCAAAGTGGGGTTCAGGCGTTTCAAAGTCTGTTGCTTGCCGCTCCATGGGGAGGACGATCTTGGATCTTGGGAAAGGTGGGCAAGGAAAAGGACGAAAAACAGTGAGTACGACATTAAATGTAAACGGTGTTGAACATCGTTGTTAATCTTGGTGGCAAGAGAGTATCGGGACAGAAGGTTGGGATCCCTGAAGCAAATCACAAATCTCCTCATCATGTGATTCTTCCTCCAACTCCTCATCTTAGGTGTCAATCTGCGACAAAGGATGTTAAGGTCCCAGTGTTGGATAGGGTATAGACTAGAGATCTGATGGTGTAGCTCTAACGACTCCTCCAGGTGCCATCTTTGAGGTGAGAATTCTCTTACAAAACCATAGAGATTAGCTCAGTTTTGCTTTTTTTAGTATAGTGAACTCTAGCTCCAAAATCGTAATTTGATGGGAGCAAAAAAAGGTACAAGTGTCTTGGTAACAAGGTATACACCTGTCATGGAGTGAGACTCGCTACTCAAGTCTCACCTGTTGGCTGGAAAGAGAGGCTCACCAGCACTTGATGGACTGCAAAGGTGATGTCATCCTGCGCCCTTAAACTCTGCACATATTTGTTTGCGCTATCCATGTTTTGGCTACAACATGCCAGAAATATTGAAACCTACTTGATTCCTACAAAAAACACAAAGTAGGGTCTAAACTAGGTCTCGAATCACAGCCATTGAAGCATGTCAGGTAGGAATGAATGACTCAAGTAAGTTTTCTATTAGGGACATGCATGGGTCCATGGTCGGTGGGGTGCAAGAGGGAAGGGGTCATGCCGCCATTCAAGGATATTGGTGAGCGGAGGTCTCTGCACTTAATGACGATCACCGCTGACTGCCGGATCTGCATGCACTATACACCCGAGGGAATATATGGAAAACAGAAATGCATTCAGGGTTATCCTGCCCCCTTGGCAGAGGGTGTTGCATGCATGTAGCTGAGAAGATGGAGCTAAACAAAGATGGAGGTGCATGGGAGAGCTTTACTCAAGAATTCCTCAAGTTGCTCAGTCCCCGACACTTGGCACACTTGCACAATATTTGCCTAGACTGTCCCACGAACAAAGTGATGCTCGACACCTATAGTCTTCGTGTGTAAGTGCAAGACACCACCATTTGCATTGATGTGATGTGCAAGTGAGCTTTTGCTGTACAGTGGCACAGCCCCCAAAGCCAACCCCAACTCCTCTAATACTCATCTTAACCAAGTAGCTTCACATACAGCTCTCCCAGAGCCATGTCTTCTGCGTCTGCCACACTGCATACCACACATGATTGTTTTGCATTACGCCATGACACTGATGTTCCCCAAAACATACCCTTCCCCACTACGTGCATGTCTATTTCGAGCGTAGTCACTATCGTAGTAACCATCAAGCAAGGGAAAAGTGTCCAGGGAGAATATCAGACCCATCGATGCAGTTTCAAACACATCATGTTGCAGCATGAGAGAAGTCTTCTGATGAGTACCGGAAGGATGCTGACTGAACTGGGCCAGAGTGTTCACTGCACAAGACATTTCCAGTCGACTGCCAGAGGATAGATAGGTAAGGTTGCCCGTGATCTGCCTGTACAACGTGAGATCTGCACCCGGTCTGTAGTCAGTGGTGTCGGTGTCGAGAAGGTGATTGTACACATCCGGACTCATTGGTGATCACTAGGCAAGGATTTGTTACACAATGTGAGAGAACTATTATATCAAGTGTGTTATGAATCGACCTTGGTGCAGTGTTAGAGTATGTGCCTTTCTGTTCCAAGTGATGGTGTAGCGTGGCAGTGCCACGCCGACCGGTCGAAGGAGCCACGTGGCTCGAGCGGGGTCACCTGGGACTATGGGCGGTTGGACGGGATGGCTTGAGGGTCGGAGACCCTCAAGCACCACGGTTTTGGCCTAGTCGGTCAAGGATTCCGTCGAATCCGTTACATTGGTATCAGAGCTCCAGGGCTCGAATCCCACGTCGGGATTACCGGAGATGCCGAGGCGGCTCTCACTCCTAGCGGGGGGGAGTGTAGCGTGGCAGTGCCACGCCGACCGGTCGAAGGAGCCACGTGGCTCGAGCGGGGTCACCTGGGACTATGGGCGGTTGGACGGGATGGCTTGAGGGCCGGAGACCCTCAAGCACCGCAGTTTTGGCCTAGTCGGTCAAGGATTCCGTCGAATCCGTTACAGATGGTCATGCCTAGGAAGTTGTCTGCCTCTCGTAGGTCCGTCATGCGGTAATGTGCAGTTAGCAATGACTTTGTTTCCTGGAAAAGAGGAACAGAGGCTAAAAGGATCAGGAGATCATCAACGTACACTAGAAGGGAAATTGGGATACAATTCACCAGCAAATGAACAAGGAGGGATCGTACAGACTTCGTTGAAAGCATCCTAGCTCTAGCGTGTAGCTGATCTCTTTGTTCCAATAATGCAAGGCTTGCTCTATTCCATACTACGTCTCCAAGATAAGGTACACCCTGTCTAAGGTACTCGTGAATCCTGGTGGTTGTTCCACGAAGATTTCTTGATCCAATTGACCATTCAAGAATGAGTTCTTGATGGCCGATGAATTTCTCAGTCTCCAAGTGCTTCTACTTTTCAAAGCTTGCGACCTGTCCTATAATAATCCACTGGGGCATATGTGTCTTTGAATTCATGTCCCAGTATCTGATGGAAACCCTTGGCCACCAATCAACCTTGTACTTCCCAAGAATGCCCTACATATTCTTCTTGATTTTGAATGCTCACTTTGCATTGATGGCCTTGTGCCCGGGAGGTACTGGTAGCAGTTTTTAGACCTCATGCTCAATGAGAGTGTCAAACCACCATGGCCTTCTCCCACTCTGCTGTTTCTGGGTGCTCCCTTCCTTCGTCAATAGTGAGGAGTTCAGAGAGGATAGGCAAAGGCACTATGAGACATTTTTTGTGATGTCGGTAATCAACCTGAATTTGTTCCGTTTGGAGCAACAAACAGGATCTGGCTGGGTAGGACTCTCTTGCACAAGGTTCAGGCCATGTGGGAGCACAGAGGAGTCCGCAATGGTGCTGGCAAGGTCAGTTAGGGGCAGGCCATTCGGAACCGGTGACGCATGGTCTGGGACACTCTGTCCTCTTGACGATTGTAGGAATTTAGGATGCATGGTGGGAATGAAGACAAGGGCACTGACATACACAAGGTAACACATGCTTGAGCCCCTCGAATGCCTTAATGCCATGAGCTCTAGTAAAGAGGTGTCACAAATATCTACGAATGTGGGTTGTACCGGGTCCCAAAATCTCCATGCCTTTGAGGCATGGGATGCACTGACAATGACAAACCATCCGTGCACAACAAAATGCCAATCACCAGATAGACCTGCAATCGTGGAGCAAACCAACGTTAAAGGGGACCTATTGGATGAGCAACCAAGAGCTGACTGAACTCAAGAAGTAGTTAGACGAGATGCTCGATGCACGTCACCCTATGCGGCACTTGTACTTTTTGTGAACTAGAGAGATGGGGATGTCCGTGGACTTTCGAGCGCTGAATGAAATCACCATAAAGAAATTCTACCCCCTCCTACGAGGGGACAAACTTTTTTATTGACTCCGCGGGACATGAAATTTCACCAAGATCGACCTACGGAGCAACTATAATCAAATCAACGTATCTGATAAGGACATTTAGCTGATGGATTTCTTCACCAGATATCGGCATTGTGAGTTCATGGTTCTGTCATTTGGAATCATGAACTCCCACGCATCATTCATGGCTGTGATGACTATGTCCTCTTATATCTCAACGACATCCTGGGGTACCGTCGCACCTCGGAGGAGCACAACAGATACCTCGGAAAAGTTTAAGAAATTTTACAAAAAATCTTGAAATGTGACCTCGGTCGCCAACTGATCAAGTTTTTAATGCACATCATAAGTGGCAGACAGATCACCATGGACCCGAAAAATGTCAAGGAAGTCTTTAATTGGCCAACGTCAACCAACATTTGTGACGTCTAGGTAATGTTACGATCCTCCAATTACTACTGCCAATTTTTCAAGGACTACGCTCCGATGTCGGCGCTTCTCTCCGACATCACTCGTAAAACCATCGAGTGGAATTGGGGAGACAACAAACAAAAAGTGGTTAACTCTTTAAGAAACGCTCTGACCTTGGTGCTAGCCCTACTATTCACAGGCCAGAGCGTAAGGATGCGAGCCGCACGGCATTGATTGGGCAACAAAACTGTCGTTCACCAAACTCGCATACAACTAAGCAACTTCTACCAGAACTCGTAAAAATCCGTTCTAAGTTGTTTACGGAAAACATCCCGCCACACAGGCAGGACTTCAAAGACAGAGCAACATTCTCACGAGCGACATCCACTGACGGGATTTCTCTTGCGTTTGGGATGAAACAAGACAAACCCTCGGGAAGACAAAAGCAGTTACGAAGTGAGCAGTGGACCGACATAAGAATCATGACATGTACAGCGCTCAAGATTGCATCGTACTCAGTCCAGCGTGTATTTAAGTGCGATAACAGGACTTCGTGAAACACAAACCCCTCTCGTTCAGACTGTCGGAGATCGAGCGAATGCAAACCCCTGTCGTCGCTCGCCTTCGCCTTCTTGACAGCATGGCGATCCACTTTGTCTTCCTCATCAACAAGCTCAAGCACTTCCCGAACCCCAGCATGAAATTCTCTGGTCGAGACATCACGCCTATCGCCTCTTCAAGTGGGAGAGGATATGGAGTACATGATTGAAGACATCCTCGGTCATCAACGACGTGGAAAAGTTACAGAGTATCTGGTGGCACAACTATGACGTCGCGCACAAGAGTTTAGATCCTTATGACAACCTACGAGATGTCGATCATCTGATCAGCGGCTACTACCGTCGTCACTGGTCTACGTACTTACGCGCCAGGAAGTTGCGGCTGAAAGGGAGGAATGTTTTTGTCCTTAACGTACAGAAGTCCTAGAAGTCAGAGAGTGGGAATTTTTGTCCTAACAGTTGCAATCGAAAGTGCACCGATCTCACGATTTTGAGGTTTGAGGGCATTTTGGCGTTCTGCCTTGACCTCCGGTGTTCCATTTTTTAAGGTTGTGTGCACTCTACCACTTTTTAGAATGGTAAAAAAAGTCATTGCAAACCATGTTGATGTATCAAACCAAACGTATGCCACAATGTGGCATAAATTTGGTCGAATGCCCAAAGCCGCTAGACTTTTACATTTCGTCCCTCAATATTCCAGAAACCTCCACACTTCTTTTTGGAGTTTCTTAAAGCGAGAATTCATGACGCAAAGTCACACGCTCTGCTCTGCTGGAGCACCAAAGACCCAAATTAGGTCGAATTTTGATTTGTTTCATCTTATATTTGCGCCCGACTTGTTCGCCACTTGTCAGCTAAGTACACTTGTTGCTTAATACAAATTATCAAAACTGTCCAATTCCTTGAATATTCTAATGCTCCACAATCCATCCCTGTGATAAACCCACTTTTCTCTCGGCTAATCATATGTATCAACACAAGAAAGTTGGATATCAAGATGAAAGTGAGAAAATAGGGCATACAATCACGGCATGCAAAACATGGTCGTGGTCATAAGGGATTCATTATTTCGGTTGTAAGTCCGAATTGCCCAGGAATGAGACGTCTATGGAGCTCTCTAAACGAAGTATCGTAGGAATGTTATCAAAGGTGACGTCGCTATAACGGCCTCGCCTGGAAACTCCCGACTAAGCTCATCGAATAAGAAATCTTCTTCGCGTGACGCGAGTAAGCCGTCACGGCTGGCAGGGAACATGGGGATACCCACACCATAGGGACGCCGCGCCAGTGAGGGGGAGGGACAGGAGGGACTCGGAAGCAGCTCTCGCGGGGACAAATCGCGACGGGTGGCCGGAAATCCCCCGACTAAAGGGACGCAAAGCAAAAATCGCGCGAAAAACACAGTCGAGGGGAACTTGAACACCGGAGATTCGACAGAACAGGACCCAGAAACAAAATGCACGAACAAAACACATCCTTAAGAGAGAGAGAACAGCGAAAGTGAATGTCGAACAGAAAACCGGACGAGCGCTTACAACTAATCGACAGCGAGCAATTCGTCACAAGGACCTAAATGCGAAAACAGACAACCATACCCCCAGCTTTTAATCAGACGCTAAACGAAGCCTTCCTTTCGACTAAAGCATGTGCAAAACGATCTTAGTATCAATAGGCACATCAACATAAATATAAAAAATGCTTCCGCATCAATTATCGAAATGCAAAAAAATCAATTCAGATGGCATGAGACCAAAAAATTAAAAGAGAAAAATTATTAAAAGAACTTTGGTGATTCAATTATTAGAAATCACACTAAGAGATAATTTAATACGCATTTCCAACATAGAAATCAAAATCTCTATATATCTATATCTATATCTATATCTATATCTATATCTATATCTATATCTATATCTATATCTATATCTATATCTATATCTATATCTATATCTATATCTATATCTATATCTATTTCTATATCTATATCTATATCTATATCTATATCTATATCTATATCTATATCTATATCCATATCTATATCTATATCTATATCTATATCTATATCTGTATTCATATCTATATCTATATCCATACCCATATCCATATCTATATCTATATCTATATCCATACCCATATCCATATTTATATCCATATCTATTTCTATATCTATATCTATATCTATATCTATATCTATATCTATATCTATATCTATATCTATATCTATATCTATATCTATATCTATATCAATATCTATATCTATATCTATATCTATAGCTATATCTATATCTATATCGATATCTATATCTATATCTAGATCTATCTCTAAATCTATATATATATATATATCTATATCTATATCTCTATCTATATCTATATCTATCTATGTATATGTTTATGTATATGTATATGTATATATATATATATATATACATATACATATACATATATATATACATATACATATACATATATATATACATATACATATACATATATATATACATATACAT
The DNA here is from genome assembly GCA_023375785.1 of Penium margaritaceum. Lineage (NCBI taxonomy): Eukaryota > Viridiplantae > Streptophyta > Zygnematophyceae > Desmidiales > Peniaceae > Penium > Penium margaritaceum. The sequence goes on from SZWC01001684.1 coordinate 145,043, forward strand.
ATACATATATATATACATATACATATACATATATATATACATATACATATACATATATATATACATATACATATACATATATATATACATATACATATACATATATATATACATATACATATACATATATATATACATATACATATACATATATATATACATATACATATACATATATATATACATATACATATACATATATATATACATATACATATACATATATATATACATATACATATACATATATATATACATATACATATACATATATATATACATATACATATACATATATATATACATATACATATACATATATATATACATATACATATACATATATATATACATATACATATACATATATATATACATATACATATACATATATATATACATATACATATACATATATATATACATATACATATACATATATATATACATATACATATACATATATATATACATATACATATACATATATATATACATATACATATACATATATATATACATATACATATACATATATATATACATATACATATACATATATATATACATATACATATACATATATATATACATATACATATACATATATATATACATATACATATACATATATATATACATATACATATACATATATATATACATATACATATACATATATATATACATATACATATACATATATATATACATATACATATACATATATATATACATATACATATACATATATATATACATATACATATACATATATATATACATATACATATACATATACGTATACATATACATGTACATGTACATGTATATGTATATGTATATGTATATGTATATGTATATGTATATGTATATGTATATGTATATGTATATGTATATGTATATGTATATGTATATGTATATGTATATGTATGTGTATATGCATATCTATAGGTATATGTATATGTATATGTATATGCATATGCATATGTATATGCATATGTATATGTATATGTATATATAGATTTATATGTACATGTACATGTACATGTATATGTATACGTATATGTATATGTACATGTATATGGATGTGTATGTATATGCAACGAATATGTGTATTTATTAAAATATATTTGTCTTCAGTTATTACATTTTCATGTGGTTTTATTTATTTGTTTTGTATTTTTGCAAGAACGAATATGAGGATGGATGTATATGTATATTGTTTTGCACATTTTGATGTAAATTCTTCCTATTTGTATCCATTTGTAATTATGTGTATGTATACTTCCATCTTCGTGTTCATAGTCATTTCTATATGTACGTAAACGGTTCTTTGTGTATTAATATTTCAGTTTTTCATTATTTTGATATGATAATATTGATTGGATTTATTCTTTGATTTCTATCACCACCTGATCACAGAATTTAATGTTGTTTTAAGCATTGTGATGTGTCAAAACAGGTTATTTATTGAATTAAAATATTTTATTTAATTTTTAAATACCTCTCCGTATCATTTATTTTCAGAACTTTATAGAACTGACACGTTTTCAGCTAGAACAACAAAGAGGAACATGAATAAGTGGTCAAAGACTATTTGTGGTTCTTCCTAAAATATTGAAATTTTTAACTCTGCAATATTGAAAACAAAAACAACTATGAACTTCTTCTCTTTTCCCCCTCCCCACCCCCTTCTTGCTAATGAACTCCAAAGGTAACAAAAAATCCAACGCCAATCGTTTACAGGAAGAGGTCCACAAAAGAAAAATTGAAGGTCGAGGGGTTCGACCCTTGTCGTGCACACGAGTACGGAAAAAAAGAAAAACTGCAAAACTAGGCTGGCCCTCGGCCGGCGATGCATTCGGAGACGGCCGCCCGTCCCCGAATCCATCGCCGGCCGGTTGGCATCCTGGCGGCCGGCCGGGTCTGGACGAGTGGAGAGGTGGTCCCCGAGCGCGAACCTTCGCGCTGGCGGGGAGTCCCCCTCCCCCACCTGCCTCTCGCCCTGCCCCGTCCCCCCCAGTCCCCGAGTCCCCGCGACCGGGGACCGCAGGGTTGCGGGAACTGCGGTCTCTCCAGTGGGCGTTGTTTTGCAGGGTTTGCGAATGTTTCCTAGGATTTTCATATGTTTCGACTTTTTTTCGGCCAAAATTTCAACGTATCTCGTGCTTACTCGAGGCATGCAACTGGTTTCCAGCGGCTTAGCGAGTTCACGGCCTAGGGTTCCACGGCCAACTCGATTCATGCACGCAACGTGAGTTACCCCTGTCGCTGTCGATTCTCCCCGTTTGACCGGTCCACATATGCCCCACGCGAAGTTAGGGCTGGTGTGGGCTGACCAGCGGCGTTCGCAAAGATGTCGATCTTTGCGAACGACCTTAAAAAGGCAATGAGCGGAACTCGGATAAGCCTCTCGAGGTAGGTGCGATGTCACTTCTGCGTGCATCGAAATCGTACTCGATGAGCTTAGGCCGCGCCTGGAAACTCTCCACTAAGCGCGTGGAGTAAGAAATGTTGTTCGCGTGAAGCGAGTTAGCCGTCACGGCTGGCAGGGAACTGCGGTCTCGATAGTCGGCGATATTTTGCAGGGTTTGCGACCGCTGCACAGGATTTTGACAATTTTCGACTTTGTTTTACCCAAAATTTCAGACATTCTTCTGCTTATTCGATGCATGCATCCAGTTGCCAGCGGCTTATCCAGGTGACGGCCTGGGGTTTCACGGCCAACTCGCTTCATGCAAGTTACGTGAGTTAGGGTCGTCGCTATCGATTCTCGCTGTTGATTGGTCCCCCCTCCCCCCCCCCCCCCCACCATGGCGCCAAAGGCAAAGGGACCGCTCGCGAAGTTAGGGCTTGTGTGGGCTGCCCGGCGGCGCTCGATTCGCTGGGGTATGCGAAGTAGTATGTGGTGGGGGGGGTGGTGGTGGGGGGCGGAAATTTTCCGCGTAAAAAAGGCTTCGAGAGTCCCTCGGGTAAGCCTGTCGAGGAATGTGCGATGTCGCTTCCGCGTGCATCGAAAGCGAAGTTGACGCGCTTAGTGGAGAGTTTCCAGCCGTGGCCTTAATCGGGAGTTTCCAGCCGTGGCCAACGATATGCGGTCTTGCGCCTTCATGAGTCTCGCGCAACAGTTAAAGCGGTTCTTGTCCTTAAAGAAAACAGTTATCGACGATTTTCTTGTGATTCGCCTGGATTCTCCACTTCTGCGATGCGAATTCTTGATTCGGCGCAGATGAGAATCTCGATCGCACGTGACAAAATGACTTGTGGGCTTTCCGCCGCCGATCGCTTTCAAGATGGCAGCTGGCCAGAAGAGCAGCGGCAGGAAGCCCGGGTAACGAGCTCGACATTGGTGGACAGTGGCACGAGATTCCATGATGTAGAGCCATCTCACACACATGACTGATAGTCACTCGAACCACTGACAGTGTCAATTCTACCAGAGTGCAGACTCACCCTGCCAATCTTAAGCCTGTCAATTGCATTTTCCTGAACATGGAACAAAAGTGTGAAGTCCACATAAACGATCTGATGGATGAAAAAATGCAAAAAGAAAGCTTCTATCAGGCTTCCTATCTTCAATAATTCAGCATTCTTCCAAGCAAGCCAGTTGACGCGATAATGAGCTGAACAAAATGTTGGAGACGTGCATGATTAAAAAAAGGTTTGTTGCACAAGCCTCACCTATTACAACCATACCAAACGTGATCTCTCTGAAATTTGCTCCATCCAAAAACTGATAGAAGAAGTTCTAAACATCTGGACAACAATAGTGAGCTACCGTATAATGCTTCAAAAGATCTAGGTTCACGACCAAGACGTCGGGCAAAAAAATCATTACCTTAATTTAATTTTTGTTATTTATTTTACTATATTTTTCATTGCTTTAGAAAAATTACAAAAATTATTTATGGTCGACCTTGGTGGGTGGTTAACACGTCAGCAGACATTTACAAGGCATCTCGACAAATTGGAGGATGGTCATATTGTCGACTTCTTCAAACAAAAAATCGACAGGCATGTCCGGAAACAATCATGGACGGTTGTGGTGATCCGATCTATGCCCGAACGGCATAACAAAATCATAAAGATCTCGATCATCACTGAAAGTGATGACCATTGAAAATTAGAAACTTGGCCCTGTCGATAGCAGTTTGGGAAGGTACTTCTAAAAGAAGTATGAACCATATTTTACCAAATAAATGAAATTTTTTAAGAGATGATTTCCTCAAATTTGCACCATGCTAAAGGTGGACGAATTCCTTTGTATCCATAAATGGTAAATGCTACAAAATCTCAGTCTGTTAAGCACAAGGTCCAAAACATGCACGAATTGCATGACCGTAGAAGGTCAGAGCGCATGACGAGGTGCTTGAGACAACCTTATTTTCAATGGGTCAAGGTATACAATTCATACCATGGTACTTCAGCCACATGAAATTAGGTACATGGCATGCGTGGAAAACTTGCACGACATGCAAAAAAACCTCATCCACTAATTACTGGTACATCAATAATGATATCAAGTTATGGATAACTTAGACGGACGAATAGTCACAACAGTTTTGTGACATTTGAACAAGCAGACAATATCAAGTAATGCTTTCAATAAAAATGGCGATACCATTTCACCCAACAAGTAGTTTGGTGGGCAGTGGACGTGTTGTACAATAGTCGCTCATCCCCTTGTTACAATGTTCAAAGACAATTGCGATCGTTTCATGACTGAGCCCGTGTTATGACTATGTCATCAAATGTGAAACAGGCCTGGTGTGTTAGCACGTCGATCTCAATCCTCGAGGATAGACATCGCGTTGCCTGTACATAGTGTGCACTGAATGTATTAGTACCTTTTGCATGTTTTATACATCATTAGTCATGGCCGATGCAAACATTCGGCCGTGATTGAACGTGTCAAGGATGATACCCTTGAATAAATTCTCAATGGCAAAACCATTGACACCCTACCACTCGGTCCGTGAAGGATACATATCGTGGTACCCGACTGATATGGACGATAAAAATTTACATAACTGTACTAACAACCTATGACATGGTCGATCGTATGTTTAACGTGAACAAATTTAAAGATGACACCTTCATTTTTTCATCACTCGATAAGTGAACATGTTGTAGACATTGATAGACAAAAGTACGTGAACCGATGTCGGTGACATGAGTTCACCCATAATTCTATGAAAATTCTATTCTAAAGAAAATGACAGCTACTCCTTCTCTATTAATGGAGTTCTCGAGTACTATAACGATCTCATAGTTTTCTACAAACCAAGCATAACATAGTTAGGATCAAAAAAAGGTCTAGGTCTTGTGTCTAAAACTTACGACTATGGCAACTATCTATAAGCCAATAGCTTTATGCTAACAGCATGTTAGCATCTACATCTTGGTGGTTCAAATGACCACATAACGATTCATAATCAACATTGAAACAAAATAACAACCAATGTTCCATAACCAAATGTTGATGTGAAAGGACTCTTCAAGATGGACCTTGAGAAATGATATTTCTCATCAGATTCTTTCCATGTTTGAAGAAACACTTCAAAGTTGATGGCATCGTGACATAATGCACTAGTCGTCTACATCACGCTCTTCAAACATCACGTAGATGGATTCTAATGATGCGAAAAATATGTTCTACCACCGCCTATGCGATATTGATGTGGAAAACAAATCCAACATCCGATTTGTTGAAAGCCAATCCATCTCCGAGAGAGATCATAATGACTACGGTGTAGTCTAGCCATGCTTCACAAACCCGAAATGTTATGGTGAAGTGACTCAAGCCCCTTGGTTTTGGGGATGCTTTACTTGATGTACATTTCTTAATGCAAGCATAATATGTTTTTGGATATCGTTGCAGTCATATCCAAGATTGTGGTGGTTTAACAGATGTCTTCGATGAGAGTGCTACCCTCTGCAAGTGTCTCAAACATGCCATGTGGAAAACACTCTATTGATTTGAGTATCGAATGTACACAATAGAAGACATTAAAGCAGCACGGATTGTTGCAACTTGGCAAACACCATCCACTGGCGGGTTCCCAAATGGAAACGTTGGGCGCGATGACATAAACAGCACAGGATTTGGGAACCAGTCGTTCCAGGATCACCGGATGTGATTCGGAAGAGTTTGATCATAACTACATAGATTTGGAACTCGAAAGGTGTTCTTTCAACTTCCACCATAATGATTGAGATCATGGTACACCTGCTTGGTGAATACCATATGATGAACACTTTGTTCATGGAAAAATCCATGGTCATTGAGATTGTTATCTTAGCTAACCTAGTTCAAAGCAGACATGATCGTGAGCGGCAGCCTACGATACCCATTTTTGACAGAAATGAGGGGATGATGGTTGGAACCAAGATCATCTAGGTTGGAGCATTGTTGTGTCTAATGATGGACGTTGACAACAATTGCGTGTGCCAGATGACCAATGCCTCCTCCCTCAAAGATGAGTGCAATCTTTGAAAGGTAAAATAAGTGTTCTAAAAAACCATGTCTTACGACCTTGGTGCCTCCCAACCCTAAGGTAAAGCTGGCATGTAAGTTGCATGGGCTTAGTGGAGCTTGGCTGAGTTCAGCCAACCAATCCACGAATGCTGAAAGAGGTCAGGTAAACCTACGCGTGGTCATGAACACGTGGTTGAAAACCGAGAGGAATGATATCTTGATCTTCGATTGCACATCTTGATAATGTTACGAGGGGTACCACATCGGTAGCAACCCCTTGGAATAGATCATGTCCGAACGACATGGGGAGTGTTGTGTGGACCTAGCAGATTTTGTGGGAACGCCCAGTTAATTGGTCAGATGGACGCTCCTTGCAAAGAGGGTAGAGGCATCACCTGAATAGCTTGCTCAACACGTACCACACGGAATGTGGGAATATTCATTCCATGTATCCTCTTCCAAACTGGCAAGACATTGTTGATAATGTACATCCTAAAAGGCATCACCCATACCACTGATACACACGTGTGATGAGTCTTCGGTGAAGATTCACCAACATTTATAAAGAATGTACAAGGATCGTATGTGTCTCATCTTAGTAAGAGCCAAGAATTCACGCAATCAACACTTGATGTTGTATGAAAATGACCAAAATCACAAAAACCACAAGTGTGTGGTTCATTTTACGTGAACGTGACGCAACTGTGTTTTGAATGACAAGAGTTCACATATGTGATCTTGTTTGCACTTCTTGCTATATGATTTACATCATGAAGTACGCAATGATTAAACCTTTGTGAGCAAAGACGAATCGAGAAGATTCGAAGCAAAGAGAGAGGAATGTAGTGTACAGACCATTTTTAAGGTTAAAAATGGTCATTACATAATTATCGAAAACTTTGGGTACTCGAGGCTCAGGGTTCGAGGAGCCAAAGCCCGAAAAAATGTACGGGCTAGAGTCGAGTTGGAATCTAGCCCAAAAAATAACACGTGGCCGGATTTGAGGAGAAAGGAGTGTCGCGATGGAAAAGCCATCGTGTCATTCCTCCTCCACTCCTAGAATAAAGCTAGGGTCATGTTTCCAGTATGGCAATGCCACGTGGAAGAAGTAGGATTAGGTTGCATGTTTACACTTATGCCGTATGACGACTACGTCCATTGGTGGCGCGACTCATCTTAGCCAAAGTGGCTGAGGTGACCATTCCCTCCTCCTTTGACTGATTATTCTGAGGGCTTACGTTTTGGTTCCATCGTTAGTCGTAAAATAGACCACTTCCGTTATATTAAACCAACATCGTCAATTTTATTGAAAAATCAGAGACTTCTCTTTCTAAGGCATTTGTGATTGTCTGATAAGGGTTTTTTTTAAGTTTCCTTGGGGGTTCCTAAATCCCGATGTCTTGAAAGGGAACGTGTTGGAGCCTTGTAAACTCAGGACCTAGTGTGTGCCTCTATAAGAAAACCCCAAAATTTCAAGTAAGAATCGGGAATAGTCTTCAACATAACTGACATAGAAAAGGAGTGTGTGTGCCATGAAAATGGTGGTATAAAATGGGTCTTTTCTACATGATTTACAATAACATAAAAAGGCAAACTTCTTAACTATATTGGGGGTTGCTTTTCTAGGATAAGGAATAGGTTAGTGATCAATCGTGATTTGAAAAGAAATGACTAGAATCAAGAAAAATTTTCACATAAACCTTATTACTATACTTGGTCTAAATGCCACTGATTGGACATACAACAAAAGCTAGATGTAAGATACATATATGTATATATGTACATTCAATTTCCAAACATGGGATATTAATGGCTGGACTTGTTGAGATGTTATTCCCACCAATACCATGGTTATATTCCTCACACATGTATGTGAAATTTTTTGTACAGCAAAATCCGTAACCATGTTGCTATTTATGAGTAGCCATAATAATATTCATGAGATCAAATTTCAAATTATTTTCATTTTTATCAAATTCAATATTCATGAAATGAAATTCAATTGTATCTATATCATGATTAGAGTAGCATATTATGGTATATATGTAATAAAACATTGAAAGAAACAAAAAATTTGTTATTCATATCAGACAAAAGAATATTGATTGAAAAAAATGTGATTTGAAATAAGTTGTTGCCCATGGCTTTGTCCACAAATGTAGTGGTTTAAGAAAAGATGCACACATGGTCTATCATCTCATGTAATTAACAACTTTTTCACAACTCTTAGGAGTTTGTTAAACTAATGCCTTTATTTTTCAGAGCTTATAACTAGTGTTCATTCTTAAATGGAAATATTTGAAATATTGGTTGTGGTGGAAGCTCTTTTCCCAAATGAGCACTGCTCATTGTGATGGTGACAATTGTCACTATCAAGGGCAAAACACGATTGTTTTTCTAGAATTTGATGTACATGCATAGTGTCATGCATGATTATAAGTTATAAGGATTGTAGGTTTATGATTTTATTTAAGAGGGAGCTCATGAATTCTTCCTGGAGTAAGTTCAATTTATTCATAACCTTTCATCCACAAGTAGATGGGTAGACCGAGTGGATCAATAAGACGCTTGAACATCACCACTGTATAATTTGCAAGCCTCGTGGATTTTTTCTAGAAGGTAAGGCTACTTACCATTGAAGCTTTTACATAATGCTGCCACTATTGGAATAGTAGAAACATTCTTTTAGAAGTGGTAAACGGTGAACTCCTTTGGTAGCTTCTTAAAATTTTTTGGACATATCAAGTTATGGAAATGTAAGGGTAATAATTGCATTGTATATGGAATAGAAAGGCGTGATTTTTTAAGAGTCCCAAATAATGATGAGGTGAGCACTAGAAAATAGAGTGTATGATGCATGATGCAAGATGTATGATGCATTGAAAACTAGATTCATCATCAAAGAATTTTTCTTATTGTGCTTCATGTACATGAAGTAATGTTGGAAAGACTAAAAAAAATGAGACCTGAGTGCTGTCTCCTATTCACCATCAAGTAGATGTAGATATGAATTGTTGTCAACCTTGCATGTTTTGAGACCAATAGAATGTGCTACACCCTTTTCTTTTAGTATCAAAGTACACCTATTCTTCCTCAAAATCTTTGAATTTTCCTAGTTTTCCAAAGTGTGTTTAGTTACATAGTATACACATAAGCCATCTATCTTCCACTATGCATAATAGGTGTGACTAAACCTTAAGAAGAACCATGTGCCCCTCCCTCACCTTAGAAGCACCTTTAGCCCCTAGAGGTTGCTCGTATCAGGTATGATTTCAGCATACTCAAAATTTTGGTAGATATTATCCTCAAATGTGTCAGCTTGATTTCATAGACAACCAATTATTTTCAATTATTTTCATGAGAATTTTTTAAAATCTCTCACATGTAAAACTTACTTTCGTCCACCTTTACATTGATATTCTGGTTCTTTGAACGGATGCGTATTGTTATTAATTTTGTCGTCTCAATTTTCTCATGTAACAAAAAAACGTGCATTTTTACTACAATAACTATGTTGAACAACGTCAGATTTAATTACCTTTGTGTGATGTATTTATTAAAGAATGTCTTGAATTCATAATTATTGTTGTAGAGAGCTGGACTTCCTCATCCCCCCTTGTCTCATGCGGCCAGAATTGTAAGAAATTGCATGATGTACTTGTTATTTCACAGAGGTAGTTGAATAAATCGGTTGAAAATGGCTTTGACCTCAACCATACTGCTCTCATTGATCGCATGAGGAGATTGGGACGACAGAGAGTAAGGTCGAGGCTGGATTCGCATGATAAACTTTTTTTCCTATCCTCCTCCTCGATATGTCGTGAGAATATACTTTTAACCTTGCAACATCGATGGTTTGCCCAAAACTAATGTCTGAAGTCGTCATCTCACGACTCCATATGCAAACCAAGGAAAAGATCCATATCGCAAAGTGAATTGTCTCGCACATCTCATGTTTAACGAAACCGACCAACACATGAGGAGGATGGATAAAAAAGTTTCTCATGCCCATCCAGCCTTGACCTAATACCATTTTCAAATCACGAAGTAAAGTAGGCTAGAAATTTAGAGTAGGAAGAATCTAGGAGACTAAACGTTTAGAGATTTAAAAAGTCGGTTTTTTATTGCCCAAATTTATTGATTTGCCTTTTTTTCCTCGGGTTGTGTGGATCACGCAACCGCACCATGTGCGTCAGGTGCGACTGCTCTCCCCGCGCTGCGCTGCAGCGCATCAGTGGGACCGAGCTGTAGGAGCTCGCTCAATTGCACCGCATCTGGGTGGGGTAGCCCCGGCCGCGAGGGGCTCCAGTTCTTTTCCGTGTGTCCTCCTCATCCTCCTCACGGCCGGCGTTGCTGGATGTCGCAAGTCGCGCGACGTCGTCAACTCCTCCGCCAAACCAAGCCTCACTCTCAACGGTGGCGCGTTCGCCCGTCGCACAACGCTTGGACGCTCGGGTTTCCGCCACTGACCCACCAGCGGCGTGCGACGCCGTAGAATGGCGACTTTCTTCTCGTCGCTGCCGTCCTTCAGGGGCAAACACGCGAAGCAGCCCAATGAGCGCCATCCCATCATCCGTGTGCGCGACCTTCTCTACCTGGACCTCCTTCCAGCAACCACGCCGCCACAGCTTACCGACGACTCCCCGACCTGCGGGTCCGCATGCACCACCCCGGGCCGCGGCGCCTACCGAAGCAAGTCGGCGCAGCCACCAACCAGCAGGAGCACGAGTGCAAGCAGCAGTGGCACCAGCACGAGCAGCATCGGCAGCAGTAGCAGCAGCAGTGTAAGCGACGGGGCGGACACACTCGCCGTCATCCCGACCCACGCGGCTCCGTCGAAACTAGGCGAACCGAAGCGCCCCACCAGTCCTCTGGCCGCACTCTTGCGCCTCGGGGGCTCCGCCACCCGATCTTTGAGCGCGGGATCTAGCAGCAGCTGTGGCGCCCCGCGCGCGTATGGCCTTCCCAGAGCACTGACGGCGAATCGCACCACCAGGAAGCGAGGCGCCCAGGAGGCAGTCGCGTCTGCTCTTGTCGAACATAGACCAGGTCAATCAGCAGATTCTACCACCCTGCGGCCCGAAAGATCTCAAAATGACGCCGCGCCCGGTGGCGGTTCGGCGGCAACGCCCGCGCCTTCCACCAGCCCTCAGATCCTCGAGCGCCCCTGGTTTTTGGTCTGCGACGACGACGAGGCGCCCCAAGACGGCAGCCAGGCAGCTGCCGGCTACCCCACATCCTTGGAGTTGGACCGCAGCGAGCGGGAAGCTTCCTCCTCGCCCTCCGCCGCGCGCTCCGGATCCATCGTCACCTCCATCCGGCAGCCGCGCTTCGGACCTTGGACTGGGCTGCGCAAGCTTCCCTCCTCCACATCTCTACCCAACACCACCCTCCCTTCCCACTCTCCGAGTGAAGAACATCAACCGCGCCCACAGCCTCAGCCTTCCCATCCGCCGCACGCCAGAGGAGTCGGGCAGGGAGACTCCACACAGTGCCATGGCGGTGTGCTGTCGCCACCGCCGGGGCATGGCCGCGGCGGCGGCGGCGGTGCGTCGGTGCAGACAGGCGCTGCCTCGACAGCTCGGCAGTGGTTTCCTGGCGTGGAGTCCGCCGTGGCGCTCATAGGCTCGTCAGCTGCTGACGCGTCACCTTCCTCCTCCACTACCACCACAACCGACACCAGCACTAGCACCAGCACCAGCACCAGCACCAGCACAAGCGCCAGAAGCAGCTTTGGCTTTTCCTTACCCTCTCCCTCCTTGTCGGCGATCCAGTCTCCCCGCATGTCGCACAGTTTCGCATCCCCAAACAGCGGCGTGGCGGCCCCACCCTTGTTCGCGGCAGACCCTTCCGCCAATAGCCACTGCCCCATCCTCCACAACCCCGACTGCCACCTGCCAGGGATCGGCGGACCCTCCTACCCTGGAGGCCACCTGGGCCGGCAGCAAGGCCAGCATCTCGCACACAGTCACAGCCACCACCAGCAGACCCAGCAGCACCAGCAGCACCAGCAGCACCACCATCGCCACCACCACCCAATCTCACGGGCATCAAGTCTGACTGAATGTCCGAAGGCCGACGTGTCGGTTCAACCTGCGGCTGCATTCCCCCCTCGACCCTTGCGCTCCGTGCCTGCACTAGCCACATCTGGGATGGCTCAGTTGCCCCAGGCCCAATCTGCCCCTCCGTCCTACGCCTTGCCCCCTCAGCCGCCTGTGAGGAGTGCTGCAATGCCACCCCTCCCAC
>SZWC01001684.1:159094-172042 GCA_023375785.1 Penium margaritaceum
CAGATTCTGAAGTAGGAGCAGAAGTGGGGCAGATGCGTTTCTAGGGAACGAATGCTGCTTACTTCTGAGCTGAGCTGACAGGGGCTGGGAGCTAGAGGAGGAACAGCAGCCAAGGTTGTGAACGGCTGCCGGAAAGTTGGGAAGGGGACGACAACAAGAGAAGACAAGGAAAGGAAAGAGGTTGGGAGTCTGGTAAAGGGACGGAGGAAGAGGGCATGATAGGGGAGAAGGGCGAGAAAACGAAGGGAAGGAGAGGGAATGGTGGAGAGGGATGGGGCACGAGGGGAGGAGGGAGCTACATTGTCAACTTCCGCCCATTTTCGATTGCTATTATGTCTGTGGCCCTTCCTTCTCCTGGCAGGTCTACAAGGGCATGCTCGATGGCGAGACAGTCGCAATCAAGCGGCTTGACCACGATGCAAAGCAGGGCCCGGCTCAGTACGGCACGGAGGTGCTGGTGCTGGGAGGAATGCGGCACCCCAACGTGACGCGCCTCGTAGGCTACTGCCTCCAAACGCACTCCCTCGTCTACGAGTTCCTCGCGGGTGGCAGCCTGCAGGACCACCTCCTCTGTCGCACCAACGGGCGGGCCCCGCTCCCCTGGCAGGACCGTGTGCGCATCATGACGGAGGTTGCGTCGGCGCTCGCGTACCTCCACACATCGGACCCCCCCGTGGTGCACCGAGACCTCAAGCCCGAGAACATTCTTCTCGACGGGGTGCTCTCGAGCAAGCTCGGCGATGTGGGGCTCGCGCGGCTCGTGGAGAGCGACGGCGACGACGCCATCACGTACACGGTGTCCGGCACGGCGGGGTACATCGACCCCGAGAGCATGACCACGTACCGCATCTCGCCGCTCGGCGACGTGTACGCGTTCGGCCTCATCGCGCTGCAGCTGCTGATGGGCGAGCCGAGGGTGACCTCCGTTCACCGAATCATCAACGAGCTACCGCCGGTGAGGGGCGACCGCTTGCTGGCTGTGGCAGTGGACGCCGTCGTCAGCAGGCTAGACAGGTGTGCAGGGGAATGGCCTGTGGCGACAGCGAGGGAAGTGGCCGAGCTGGGTCTGAGGTGCTGCCAGAGGAAGAGGAAAGACAGGCCAGACCTGGCCCTATGTGTGTTGCCCGCTCTTGAGGGGTTGGCCTTTGGACAAAGAACATCCGATGCCAATGGATGTGCTTCGTCGTAGCGCATCACGATGGGCACAGTTAGGCCTGGCTAGCTGCTCATGTGGATTGTCGTGCGAGAAGAGTTAACGCGGACGGCCAAACTATGCAGTATGCATGTTTCTATCGAGAAGCTCTCACAAAGGGAGTAAACCACTCCCTCCCTCGCTTTCGCTTCTGCAAGTAGTGTTGAGCATGTCTCCGTTGTAGGTCGTGGGCAAGTTATGATCCTCCTGGGAGAATGGAGACAAACTCCCTTTTGCAACATAATGTGTGAGAGTGTACATTGTGAGAAACGACGTGATAAACGACACAGAAAATGTCATAGAGACGGCAGAGATGTGCTTGCGTGAGATAAGTCACCTGAAACAGACAGCACAAGTGTGTGGAGATACAACCTCTCCCTCAAGTACGCATGGCACCACAAAAGTCCAACCAACCAGGGGAAACAGTTGAACCTTGGTGCAATCTCCCAAACTGCTGCTGGTTAGAGCCTGGCGGCCGTATGAGCTGCTCGGCTGTCTACATGACAGCACGAAAGTGCAAGTGCACAAACACAAACACAAACCCTACGCAATTGAACCAGGAACAAGCAAGGAGAACAACGTTGAGAAGATAGTCCCCTGGATCGTGTCTCTAGTGGAATTATAATTTTTAAGCCGCTTTGCAAAGAGACTTAAAAAACAGGATTTTAATTTTTAAGTCGCTTTGCAAAGCGACTAAAAAATTATAATCCTGGATCGTGTCTCTAGTGGACACATGAGGACACGTGAGCTCAGGCGAATGCTGTCGAAGTGGCTGCAGAACATCACTGCATCCTGGCGAGCGAGTGGAAAAAAAGTCTACAGGTCATGGTGACTGATATGGCAACACCTCGGATTGCCCTTGTGTTCAGTGCCCTTTTCCACATCCACGCAAATCCTGGAAGTGAAACACTGGAGGTGAAATATCGGAAGTGTGTTAGATGGGAGGAAGACCTTGGAAAAGTGGGTAGAACCAATCATGGCTCTCCATCCGTGTGCGCAGGACACTCCATTTGAACGAGAGAAAGGCTTGCTAGGCCCTATCTGCCAACTCGACCGAGTGTGTAACTGGTGTAAGCGCGCGGACAGTGCCAATGAGCTTCCACCTGCATGGGTAGGAAAGGTGGGGGGCCCTCCGTGACTCCACTCTCGCGCACTTTTCTCCGAAGAAGAATGGAACCTCTACCAACGCTCAACCGACAGGAGGCAGCCGCCACGCCATGGCACAGGATGGTGTGAGTGAAGACAAAAGAGAGGATGCGGAAGACAACAGCCTTACCCCTCTGAATCAGTTTCTCAATGAGCACACAAGCACGCATGTTGCCAAACACCAGCACAACTGAATGGTACCAAGGGACCTGCTACAACGAAGCAAGGAGGTGACAAGTGTGAAGAGATGGACAA
Source organism: Penium margaritaceum (assembly GCA_023375785.1). Taxonomy (NCBI): domain Eukaryota; kingdom Viridiplantae; phylum Streptophyta; class Zygnematophyceae; order Desmidiales; family Peniaceae; genus Penium; species Penium margaritaceum. The sequence continues at coordinate 161,688 of SZWC01001684.1, forward strand.
GAAAGCACGATCAGTCCGAACGGAATCAACCCTAATTGCTCTGGCCTCGCTTGGCGCTGCACGGTGGGAACTCACAGCCTAAGTGTCCCTTCACTGCTCGATTTGTCAACTCATGCAGTGCCCAGGAGCACTGCGTGAAGCTGTCTCGTGTTGCTGCCAACTCAGAGCTTGGAGTGGAGTGAACAAGTCATCGCCACTCAACGACTCCACCACTCAGGGTGTGAGTCGTTGACATGGCAGCATAGGCCCCCACCCCACCCGGCTGGCATCCACCCTGAAGGTGAGTCCCAGCTTTGGGCTATTGGCTGGCGGTACCCAATCCATGCTCGTTTTTGTGCAAGCAGCACCTGCCCCTTCGGCACACCAAGAGTGAAAAAGAAGAGAGAGAGAGAGAGAGAGAGAGAGAGAGAGAGAGAGAGAGAGAGAGAGAGAGAGAGAGAGAGAGAGAGAGAGAGAGAGAGAGAGAGAGGGGGGGGAGAGAATCCTCAAGCGCGTGCAAGAAGCTCAGCAAAGAGCCAATTCTCCAGCGCAGGCACAACACACTTCACGAGGTCCGGCCTGTCCGCCCGCTTGCGCCGGCAGCACTGCAACCCCAGCGACGCCACGCCCCTCGCGGTCTCCACGGGCCACGCGCCGGCCGACGCGTCGAGTCGCCTGAGCACGCCATCCGCCGCCAGACGGAGGCTGTTGTCCGTCCTCACCGGAGGGAGCGCGTCGATGAGCTGGTGCACCGCCGTCACCCTCGGCTCGCCCATCAGCAGCTGCAGCGCGATGAGGCCGAACGCGTACACGTCGCCGAGCGGCGAGATGCGGTACGTGGTCATGCTCTCGGGGTCGATGTACCCCGCCGTGCCGGACACCGTGTACGTGATGGCGCCCTCCTCCCCCGCCTCCGTCTCGGGGAGGAGCCGCGCGAGCCCCACGTCGCCCAGCTTGCTCGAGAGGTCCTCGTCTAGGAGTATGTTCTCGGGCTTGAGGTCTCGGTGCACCACGGGGGGGTCAGATGTGTGGAGGTATGCGAGTGCCGACGCGACCTCCGTCATGATGCGCACACGGTCCTGCCAGGGGAGCGGGGCCCGCCCGTTGGTGCGCCAGAGGAGGTGGTCCTGCAGGCTGCCACCAGCGAGGAACTCGTAGACGAGGGAGTGCGTTTGGAGGCAGTAGCCTACGAGGCGCGTCACGTTGGGGTGCCGCATTCCTCCCAGCACCAGCACCTCCGTGCCGTACTCTGCAGCGCCCTGCTTCGCCTCGCCCGACAGTCGCTTTATGGCCACGGTTGTCCCCGCCAGGCGGCCCTTGTACACCTGGATGACATGAGGCAGAGGAGCAAGACGTCACTCAGCCGGCCAAAACATGCCACACGATAACGTGGCGTGGCGTGACCTGTGCTATTCTGATTCCTCTTGAAAAACGGACAGACTGAACCATGCACTTGGTTCAGTCTGCAAGTGCGCATGCCACCGCACGTCTTTGCCTGTCCTTGTGTCTGTGCCTGTGATCGTGACTCTGCCTGCGCTTGCATGCACATGTGCACTTGTGGTGTGAACACAACGCCATACTCTATCATTGCTGGCACTACTCTCCGAGCCAAAGGTGCACAAAAGGCTTGAAGCGCATCCATCCACATAACGACTCCTGTGCAACCATTCCTTCGGACACAAGGCAGCTTCCAGACACTTTCCCTCCCTACCCATAGAGCCTTCACTGTATGCTCCCCACTTCATGACTGCCGCAAATCTGGCATAAGGTAGACGTGCCCCCCCCCCCCCCCCCCCCCCCCCCCCCCCCCCCCCCCCCCCCTCCCCCCGCTCCCTCCCCGAAGCCCCCACTTCCCCGACTCCATCCCGCCAACCCAGGGTGCATGAACACCAATCACACGCCCAACCTTAAAAGCAAGCATCGTCCTCACCACCACTCACTGAGCCCTTGCCTAGTTATCATTCTTTTCCCTTTTCTCCGAAACCTAAAAAAAACGAATATGTCCCACGACCACTCACAGTGCCGTAGCTGCCCTTGCCGAGCACGTTGCTCTCGGCCCACCCATCCGTGGCCGCCACCAACTCCTCCCCAGAGAACGCAGTACAGCCGGCCGCATCCGGCTCCCCGTCCTCTCCTCCATCTCCCACCGCCGCTGCAGCTCCTCCACCTCCTCCCACGGCAAGCGAGGCCTGCTTCCGCAGCAGCGCCTGCACGCGCAGCGCAGTCGCCGACGGGCGCTTACCCACGCCGGCCGAAGCAGAAGTGTCGGCGGTGCCGGTGGCGGTGGAGGCCGTCGACGACGTGGTGCTCGTGGCTGCGCTCTTCTGGCGAGTGAATGTGAAGTGGAAGTCGTCCTCGTCGTCACCGCCACCGTCCTCCTCCTGCTCCTCCTCCTTGTTGTCGTTGCTGTTGGCTTGTGGCTCCTTGCTTGGAGCCGTCTGCGCCAGGCTGATGGTTTCTGGGGCTCCCGTCTGAAAAGGGAGTGAAATGAAAGCGCGAGAGGGCATACAGTGCGGTAATGCCCTCAAATGCGGAAGGGGAGGAAAGAGTTGAGCCAAATGTATGCCTTGTCCTTCCAAACACGGCATATGTGTGTGGCACAAGACCAGTGGTGAGCATGCACAATGCATGTCAATCGAGTGAAATGAAAAGAATGCAGGCATGGAGACCATGGCTCAGAAGTGAGGTACAGCGCATGTGGTGATGAGCATGTTGTGATGGGCATATGGTGATGGGCATATGGTGATGGGTATATGGTGATGGGTATATGGTGATGGGCATATGGTGATGGGTATATGGTGATGGGCATATGGTGATGGGCATATGGTGATGGGTATATGGTGATGGGTATATAGTGATGGCATGTGGTGATGGCATGTGGTGATGGCATGTGGTGATGGCATGTGGTGATGGATACATCGTGATGGACGTTGGGTGATTGACACACTGCACTGCAAAGAGGGATGCACAGTGCAGTCCGCATGAAGTGCTGCACAAACCCAGAGTCCTTGAAAAATGAGGAAAAAGGCAATAGAATTTGCAGGGAAAAATTGGAAAGCGAACCGCCCATTCACAAGGTGCCCCACTTTCCAAGCCTTTTAACGATGTGAACCCTGAGGGGCAAATAATAACCCCCACGAGCCTCTTCTTCGAGGCTTTGAACTCAATAAGCCCTGTGTTTGATATTTCAAGTCAGTTTACCCCTAGATCGTACTCGCCACGATCCAGTATGCCCAGCATTTACAGGGCATATGGGAATGTCACAATCTACCCCACGGTGCATATGGTGACCTAAAAACTGAAGGCGTGGCATTTCCACATCCCCATATGCCCCACGGTGCACTTTGTGCTGCAAACACGGAACACGTGACATCTGTAACTGAAATTGTCCAAGGACGGGGAATGCCGCGCTGACTACCTCCGAAACCGGGGTACGGGGATGTCTTCCTGGGAAACAATTGGCCCGTGGCAAGAGGCTGTGATTCTGCAAAGCTTTGAACGCGTTCAAAAAACGTCCGAAGGTACGACAGTTGATGGAAAGGAGAGAGAAGCAAGTGGGGACTGAGAGTCGACGAGGGGGACGTGGGGGATGGGGGGGACGAGGGGGACGAGGGGGACGAGGGGGACGAGGGAGGAGAAGGGGGACGACAAGGGGGGACGAGGAACATAGACAGTGCAGGAACTGGTTCATCACGGGCACAGCGCCCACCTGNGCAAACACGGAACACGTGACATCTGTAACTGAAATTGTCCAAGGACGGGGAATGCCGCGCTGACTACCTCCGAAACCGGGGTACGGGGATGTCTTCCTGGGAAACAATTGGCCCGTGGCAAGAGGCTGTGATTCTGCAAAGCTTTGAACGCGTTCAAAAAACGTCCGAAGGTACGACAGTTGATGGAAAGGAGAGAGAAGCAAGTGGGGACTGAGAGTCGACGAGGGGGACGTGGGGGATGGGGGGGACGAGGGGGACGAGGGGGACGAGGGGGACGAGGGGGACGAGGGAGGAGAAGGGGGACGACAAGGGGGGACGAGGAACATAGACAGTGCAGGAACTGGTTCATCACGGGCACAGCGCCCACCTGCCGTGTTGAGGCCAGCTCAGTTTCACCCGCAGCTCTTTGCAGCTGCGACCCATGCATGTTGGGCTGAGTGGCGCATCGAGGCACGGAACCTCTGGCCAAGGATGAGGTCAGCGACGATGTCATTGATGGGTTCGGAGAATCTGATGGGGATGACGTGGATGACTGGATGGGAAATTCGGAGCTGCGAGCTGCACCAGGCAGCTTCCGTGAACCTTCCACCAACCGCTCCCCAAAGCTTCTATGCCTCACTCGCATTGGGGGACGGAAAGCTGTTGCAGCAGCTGCTGCTGCCGCGGCAGCAATGGCAGCAGCAGAAGGAGCTGCCGCTGCGACTGGGGTGGGCATAGGCATGCAAGTGCGGGTGGGGGAATCAGATGCTGCTGCTGCGGAAGCGGTGGCAAAGGCCTCCGCCTTTGCTGCTGTAGCAGTCGCAGCACTTGGAACCCATCTGGAAGGATCAGAGGCGGAGCTGCTTGGATGCATGTCGGCAGCAGCAAACATCTGCTTCTTTTTCAGAACCCAGGGCCCAAACTGGAACCCTCTGGAGGGAGCGCTGGCCTGCCGCTGCAGCGGCTTACTGCTGCCGCTGGGACTGCCGCCGCCACCCAGAGTGCTGCACTCATCGTGTTTGCCTGCTGCCGCTGTTGCTGATGTCTGCGGTAATGGTGGATCTGAGTCCAACACAGCTGCTGAGCCGACAGGACCGCCTCTGAGAGCCGTGTTGCAAAGTTCAGCTTGTTGTTGCTGCTGCTCCTGCTGCTGCTGCTGCTGCTGCTGCTGTTGCTGCTGCCGGCCTTGCGCCAAGGATGCCAAGAGAGAGGAGGAAGTGAAGGAACCAGGGATTCTACTGCTGCTGATGCTGCTGCTGCTGCTGCTGCTGCTGCTGCTGCTGCTGCTGCTGCTGGTGCTGCTGCTGCTGCTGCTACTTCTGCTACTTTTGCTGCGGCTGATGACGATGTCGCCGTGAACATCCATTTCAGCAACACCCATGTTGCTGCAGCATCCGCCGACAATGAGTTTGTCTACGTTCCTGCTGTCGACATTGCTGCTGCTGCCATTGCTGCTGCCGCCATTGCTGCTGCTGCCATTGCTGACGCTGACATTGCTGGAGCAGCTGAAACTGGCCCTACCGCTGACGATGCTGATGCTGCAGTTGCTACTGCTACTGCAAGGTGACAGGCAGCTGATGTCTATGCTCCGCCGCCGGCGCGCTATGCTGTGACTGCCGCTGGGGCTGCAGCTGGCGCCATGCAATCCTCCTCCTCCCCGGTCGTCATCAACGCCCAGCTTCACCCACTCGCCCACACCAAGGCTCCCTCTGTTGGTGCCTTCCGGGCAACAGAAGCCTTTGCGTCCAACCGCACCAGCACCGCCCCCGCAACTGCCACCGCTGTTGCCCATGCTGCTGCTGCTGCCACTGCTGTTGCCAAAGCTGCTGTTGCTGTTCCTGCTGTTGCTGCTGCTAGCGTTGCTGCTGCCACTGAAGCTGCTGCTACCGTAGCTGCTGCTGTCGTCACTGCGGACGCCGCGGTTCACCCATGGTCCAAAGCCCTGCGCATGCGTGTTCGTGTGCTTGCGCGTGTGCGCGGCCGAGGCATCGCGCTGCGAACAGATCCATGGCTGCGCCGCCACTCCAGGCTGCTGCCCCGACAGGAATGGCCCNGTCTTGCTTTTGGTGCAGTACGGGAATCCCTGGGCAATGGATACCGTCATTGAAGGCGCGACATGCACGAGCTCGGGAAGGGCTGAGAGAGAACGAGGGGGAGAGAAACAGTACGGGAGGTAGTACTGGAGAACAGTTGTCCACATCTGGTCCAGAGGTTCCCTCGTGAACACAATCGGCACCGTCCGATTCCTCCAGTTTGACGAAATAGGAAAACCGTTTGAAGAAGCTACAGTCGAACCGCGGTCTTCGCACTTCCAAATTTGGAGCGCGGATGGGAAGCCGTCGTTTGCGTCGTCGGACGCTCGCCACAATCGTTGAGTTCGATTCTTGTGAGAGTCCGACTACCCAGAAGACAGACGGCAATATGTTGCTGTCCGCGGGGTCCTCGCGTTTCAGCCAGTGTGGGTTGTCACTTCTCTTTGAACCGTCCGGACAGGATTCATGCTTCTTTTTGTTAAGCTATCCTATCGGGACCCGCACAGCGCGCAAATAAATGAAAAGAAAATGTTCATCCTCCCCCAAGTCCACCAATCGACGTGCCAACTTCTATCGGTTTAAAGTTCGATGCACCTCCACGATCAGGAAAACCCACTCCAGCCCTGACCGCACGCACCAGCCTTCAGGCCAGCGATTAGGAAGACGTAGGGAGCGGTGGACATCGAGGCCGCGCCTGGGAATGAGCGAGTGGGAACATGGTCAAATCTCACGAATTTGCTGACGTCATATGTGTCTAAAATTTCAGTGTTCAATCGACGGTCAAGACGCGAGGATGCCATAAATCGAAGGACTCTCCGGTCCGATACAGCCACGCCTGCCGGCAGAGTCTTCTCAACCTAACGGCCGTCACGGCTCCCTACTTTGGAGAGTGGGTGAGGGGGAGAAACTGCTTGGTGAGAAGCTGCGTCGTCCGATTGTGGGGTGAGAGTGTAGGTGCGAGTTGAGGGCAGGGGTGGGCGTACTTAGACAGCTTCAGATTGCCGGTCCCTCGGCTCACGAGAGGGTTTGTGGCCGTCAGGTCGATTGACATGAATACGACATAAAATCGCTTGCGAAAATTATTTAAAATTTAATTTTCACCGATAACTTGCATATTTCCATCGCAAACCGAATGTGGGTGGGTGAAATCGTAAGGGTCGGATTCGACCATGTCCCCAATCACCCATTCCCAGCCGCGGCCCGAGATTCCGGCGATAAAATAAACAAAGCTGTGTCCGAAAGCATGCAAGCATCGAGTGCAACGATTACCACCACCCAAGTCGTCCAACCACCACTTACCTTAAAGACGGCAAGCTGTAAGATTCATGACAACTGTGGACACAGTTTCGCAAGACCGTTCGACGCTGGCTCTACAACCGGATTAACCGCCGTGGCACGTGCACCTGGACCAAAGGAACTGAAGACAGGACCGAATCAGGACCTGTACCGGGGCTGCAGGAAAAATGATTAGGGGCCGATTCGTTTTTACCCACCATTGGAAAACGTTCTGTGTAGGTTACCCACGTTTGAGAACTTCATTTCTGTACCAGCCAGTAGTAAAGTTATGCCGAACGGATCGTAGATGGTGAACAGGTAGAAGTTGCGAGGTAAAACACGGTTGATAATTTGGGACACTTGAGAAATTTATAATTAGCCGGAAGTGTTCTTCGATGACAAGTGTCGAAATGATCGAACACATATATACAATTGTCGAGTTACGAGTGAAGCATAGTCGCAGTCGTTGGGTTGAATGTCAAGCGACGCGTGCGGATTCGCGTCGTGATTGGTCGGATTCCACAAGGTCCGCCGAAAAGTCGGGGGTCTTCGAGGATCGACGATGAAGATGCGCGATGCATCTGTATAAATCCATATTCGTCGAGATGCATCGAGAAGTCGACCGAAATGTCGTGACACTTCTTTTCGTGAGTTCGCGAGAGTGGTCGAAGCTGTCAGAAGGTTCAAGAATATCCACTAGGGGCGGGGCAGTTGGCGAATTTGCCATTGGACATCCGAGTGCATACCGCCGTCCTTGCAATGTGATGGGTTGTTTGCGTAATAACAGAATTGTCCACTAGAGAAGATTAGGGACTCGTGTACGTCTGGTAAGTAACAAGCAGGAGAAGAAGACTAGTGTGCCCACTCTTCCAGAAGGGGAGCCCTCGTTTTCCCCACTGATTTTAATCGGTGCACTCTATGTCCAAAGTTTTAAAACAAAAAAAGAGCACCCATTATCCACTTTTCACGACCTGACTCTGATACCCACTTTTCATGTGGGCCAGAGGTAGGACTGCATGTGGCGAAAACAATAGAAAATGTCCCTACTAGAATAATTATCTTCATTGGTACAGTGGAGCTTCACGTGGGCTACGTGGCATGCCACGGTGTCAATTTCTAAGCTAGCAACGGAGGACCACTGATAGGCGCCGATGTCATAGTCCATCCTCCATTCAATTGCTAACAACTATTTTCTGACTGGATGAACAAGCGCCATTGATGCCCTGGCGTACGATTCGCGGATTCACAGTTTCTACACCGAACATAGTTCGCCGAATACGTCTCTTACCTACCGTCAGTTGCGAGCGATGCACATTGTAACACAATGTTTACGTTTACGTTCGACTCCCGTTGAGGCACACCCGTTCAGGTTTAAAAACAGTAGAATGTACCGGTCCGTACTGTCGTAGGGCACACATACCCAGTACATAAATGCATAGTGTGCCTACCTCCTCCCCGTTCAAGCAGCGACAACTTGTCCTGTGGGGTCTCCCCGGCCTCTGTTGCTCGGATGACATGTCAACCGAGGGCTCGCGTCTGCCATCCGCCAGAGGCCACATCCCAAGTGACACCTGAACAGATGGCATGGCCGTTGGGGTGGCAGATTGCCCAGTACGAGACCATCAAACTGCCCACACCGAAGGCAGCCATGGATTTCGTCCGAGCCACACTGTCCATGCAGATGCAACGGTGCGTAGTGCACGTACAAATATTGTGCCGGCTGAGGATGCTACAGAGGTATTTCACATTGTCGTACATCATACAAACCATGGGTCAAACGCTGTATGGACATGATGAGGCTTCCCCCAATGAGGATCCTAATGCTCGTACGACCAGCGAAGCCGTGACATGAGCAAATGTTGGGAGGGCACCCCGATGGGATGAGCTTGGGGGTTGGGGAGGCCAACGTACCATGACCAGCACCATAGATCTCACTCTCCATGGGCTACGACCAAGGCTCACTGGGACTTGTTTGTTACAATCGAGGATTTGCCCACTTGGGTGAACGGCCCATGCGAACCTGACACGATGTGCTGGATACTTGACATTTGCTGACCCACTCGTCGTCCACCAAACACCTCCGGGCAGTGGCAGCCTTGGGCTTGAAACCCTAGGTCACTATCAAGTCTGGTAGACAAGACATGCATGTTTGTGTACTCTCTTGATGAAGTCATCCATTTCTTCTTGGGTACTACGGTTTGCATTCTCAACATTATTATGGGATTGCACACTCTTTTTGCAATGCTTTGGTGATGGCACAAGCTGTAACTGCAGTGTTGGCATAGATTCGTTTCAGGCTACATAATTGTGTCATGGACAAGACGGTGTTACATGTATCATGGTGGATAATTCAGTCATGTTTTAGACCAGTGTTCATCAAGCTACCCATTTCGTCCTAGGTACTACGATTTGCATTCTTAACATAATGCCAAGGCTGCACAGCTTATTCCGAATGGTCTGCTCATGGCACAACCAATAACTCTAGCGTTAGCATAGAATCGTTTCAGGGTGCATAATCGTGTAATGGATTGGATACTGTTACATGTATCATGGTGGATAATTCAGTCATGTTTAAGACCATTGTTCATCAAGCTACCCAATGTTTGGATTCATAAGGTCTGGTTGTTCATCAGTGAAAGTAAAGATTCCTCAGGTAAACCTAGGAAAAAAAACAACAATGGAATGTTGTTCATTCAGCAAAGCACATGCTATCCATGGAGAAAACATTACTCAAAGTTAAACTTTTCAATCGAAAGAACAAGGGAGTCAAGAACCCATGGCTAATCTACATCTGCACGTACACGGGTAGGCCGTGCACATAGTAAATGATTTCACATGCCACACACTCTAATTCACTACAGAAGACACACATTGCATCAAAATACTCCTCTTCAAAGGGTGATATAAATTGACCACTACAGGGATTTGCCAGGTCAATGGCAAATCCATTATGCACACTAAGTGTGCTAAGGTGCAGTGTTGTCTCCATCATTGAGTTGTCACTGGCAATTTGTGCCTCCATAGGTAGCTTGCTATGTTTCCTCCACACCACCGTACGCTTCTTTCTGTTCCTCATGGACCCACTTATGAAGGTCACTGGTTGAATGTGCAAAGACATAGAAACAACAATTGTTAAAAAGCATGAAGACGAGGTTGGTAAATTGAGAACACGCATGGCCATAATGTAGACAGAGCTTACCATGGCACACAAACAGAGAAGGATCAACCACGACGCCAATGCTTGGGTTGTGTATTATCCTCGTCAGACATGCCATAGGAGGACTCCCACTCCTCCTTACTACCCGAAGACTGCCACTCCTCATTTTCTAACTCTATGCTAGTGCATTCCTCAGACTCTGAGCTCTCACACCATGAT
>SZWC01001685.1:7072-17530 GCA_023375785.1 Penium margaritaceum
CAGACATTGGCTCCTCTTGAACCAAGAATGAATAGTTGAAGCCTATCCATTCACCCCTATCTGCGTCGTAATGCTGCCGAGGTAGTTTGAGGCATGAACTGCTCCTTGAACCTGCTGGCTGATGCTGTTGATGTGGAGGCTGGAGGTCTGGTTTGTTGTTGATGATGGGAGAGGCATCCTCCTCATGTTCTGGAGGATCGCATACGTCGGAATCAGAGTGTGATTCCTCCGAGTCATCTTCATGAGCTCCTCTCCCTGTTGCAGGACCTATCCCATGCCATTGTGCTGGTGCTTCATCTCCCTCTTCAAGGAGAGTGAGCCACTCTCCCTGTTTTGCAGCATTCCCAAGTTTGAGATGCTCTCCCTTACTCAGAGACGCTTCGTGGAAATCCATGTCTTTGCTGCGGATGACCTTCTTGGCTCCTTGGTCCCCACAGTCGATAAGCTTTGTGGACGGTGTCATAGCGGATGAAAATGCACTTTTGTGCTCTTGCATCGAGCTTTCCAGGGTCCTCACCGGCCTGGACCTTGGCAAAACCCGGTGCAACCGAACACCTTGACATGGGAGGCGTCCGGCTTCCTGCCTGACCATGCTTCTTGAGGCATCTTCAACTGCTGTTTCTGCTTTTTCTTGCCTCTCCTTTGCAGAGCTGCTACAGATGTGAGGTCACAAGGTAGGTAGTTGTACGTGCTGCTTCAGCCCAGAACCTAGGAGGAAGCTTGGCGTCAAAGAGCATGCACCTTGTAATGCCTAGGAGCGTCTGGTTCATCCTCTCTACTACAGCGTTATTATAAGGTGAGTAGGGCGTAGTTTCCTGGTGTTCAATGCCCTGTGTCTTGAGCCACTGCTTGCAAGCTTCGTACTCTCCCCCGTTGTCCGCCCTGAATGCCTTCACCTTCTTTCCACTCTGTCGCTCAACCATAGCGACAAAGGCTTGCAGATTCTCCTTCAACTCACTTTTATTTTTGAGAAAATATATCCAGACTTTGCGGCTATTGTCGTTGATGCATGTAAGGAAATATCTGCTGCCTCCATTTGACGGTATGCAAAAGGGACCACATACGTCTGAGTGGACGAGATCAAGAGGTGCAAGAGCACACGTACCATTGCGCTTGAAGGTTTTCCTTTTCGCCTTGTCTTGAAGGCATGGCTCACACATGATCTCCGCTCCCTCCACCTCATCACCTAGCAGCATCCCACGCACAAGCTCTTGCTTTCCCATGAGCTCCAATGTGCGATGAGCCACGTGCCCAAAGCGCCTGTGCCACAGGTTCTCGGAGGATGTGCACAGGCTAGAATGAACAGCCCCGATGGTTGCATTTGCTCGCGGTTTTGAGGCCGAATCATCTGCTGTCACTGCTTCTTCTGCTCCAACATGTCCTTCCTCATCTGAGTCTGCATCGCTGCTCTCCTCATCATGACTCTTGACCAAAGATTCAGCCGTTGAAGTTGTCGTTTTGGTCTACAAGACGTGGAGTCCATCAACGCGAGGAACCTTTGCGACAACCTTCTTGACAAAGAAGGAGATGTTGATGTCCTTGGTAGGAACTATCACCGCTTCCTTCTCTGTAAAGACCACTGTCATGCCATGGTCAGTTATTTTAGAGACAGAGAGCAGGTTGGCTGTAAAGGAGGGCAAGTAGACCACTCCCTCTAGCTTGAGGTCGGAATCTCCACCGTTGACACCCACTGTGACCAGCATGTAACCAATCCCCTCAGCTGCCTCAACCTTGCCATTGGTGACTCTGAAGTTTTTGTTACATGGAGAAAGAGAGATGAAGTCTCTCTTCTTGTAAATGGTGTGCTCGAGTCAAGGCCATAGGCTCCTGGTCTGAGTATCACCCTCCCTTTGTTGGAGGCACACTCAGCCATCAAGCTTGTGGGATCCTTCCCACCATTTCCGGTCGCCATTCATCCCCGTCTCCTCCCTCTCTCTTGGGTGCACGGCACTCTCGAGCCCAGTGTCTAGCCTTGCCACAGTTGTGGCAGGTTCCTTGGCACTTTGCACCCCTTCCACTATTGCTAGTGCTATTGTGTCCCTTGTACCCAGAGGAAGAGGTACTGCGGAAGGTTCTGCTGCTCCGTGAGGCAAAGGCAGCCATGTTTGCTTCACTACTACTACGACGCATGGCTTCATTCCGCAAATACTCAGAGACGGTGGTGTAGGAAACTAGATCTTCAGTACACCCTCCAATCACCGTTATCATGGGACCCCAACTTTCCGGCAGCGTCATCAGAAAAATCATGGCTTGCATGTCGGATTTCAGGTCCCACCCCATGCCGGTGGCTTGTTGCAAGAGCGTCTCAAACTTCTGCATAAAGGGGGAGACATCCTCCCCTTCACCAAGCCTCATGCTGATGAGGTTTTGTAGAATGAAGAGACGGTTGGCAAGTGAGGAGGACTGAAACACCTTGCCAAGTTTGGCGTATGCCGCGGCTGCCACTATACAACCGCTGATGTGTGAAAGGACTGAGGGTTGTATAGAGGACAGAAGAATGGCGAGAGCCTTCTTGTTGAGCTTGACCCATGCAACAAGGTCAGCACCCTCCTCCTTTGGTGCTGGGATAGTTCCGTCAAAATATCTTAGCAGATCTTTGTCATCCATGATGATCTCAAACTGCCACTTCCAAAGTGGAAACCCCTCTCCATCAAACTTAAAGATGGGCGAATGATTCCCTGGTTCCCCTGTCCCTGCCATCCCTACAACTACAACAGCTACAGCTGCTGCACCTGTTGTTGATGCCGATGAACCTGTGTTTGAGGCCGCTGTAGACTGTTGTTGAGAAGAGGAAATTGCTTCCCCTGTTCATGTTGGCCGTTGCAAGGAGATGTAGGCTGATGTAGGCTGATGTAGGCTGATGTCAGCTCCCAAGGTATAAAGGTGCAGATGTGTTCCATTCCCCTCCTGCTGATGTTGCTGTGTAAACAAAGAAGCTGGGTGAGAGCGAAGGCGCTCTCACTGCTTGTGACCTTAGCGGTTGCGTGCGTGAAACTTCCCTAACCAGAGGAGTGGGCCCATAACCCTTTGTTAGCTACTGAGCTAACCACGTCTGGCAGAGAAGCCGCGAAAGCGAAAAGCTCACAAAGGTTTTTAGGCCTTCTTCATTTGTTGACATGTGTCATGTACCCCAAACTTAATCAGGCATACACTTCACCTTCAAGAGAACCAACGCCTTAGCATTACATCTCAAGAAGAGCTCAAGTTGTCAATACGCAAGAGAGCATCAAGCAAGGGTTCATTGATCAGCATGTAAGACAAGTCCTTTAATAGCTGTCTGTCCAGTCCTAGAATTCAAAAGCACATTCCTGAGAAGTGGCTTGACCCTGCCACATCACCAAGAGACTTGCACTATGGGCTTGACACATAAGCATCCTTGTGCCAAGGTGACTGATCAGCCGTGTTGCTTCCGAGAAGCTACGGACGGCTGATCAGTCACCTTGGCACAAGGATGCTTATGTGTCAAGCCCACATCGCAAGTCTCTTGGTGATGTGGCAGGGTCAAGCCACTTCTCAGGAATGTGCTTTTGAGTTCTAGGACTGGACTCACAGCTATAAAAGGACTTGTCTTGCATGCTGATCAATTAACCCTTGCTTGATGCTCTCTTGCGTATTGACGACTTGAGCTCTCTTGAGATGTAATGCTAAGGCGTTAGTACTCTTGAAGGTGAAGTGTACACCTGATTAAGTTTGGGGTGCATGATACATGTCAATAAAGGAAGAAGGCCTGAAAACCTTTGTGAGCTTTTCGGTTTCGCGGCTTCTCTGCCGGAGGTGGTTAGCTTAGTGGTGAAGAAAGGCGTCAATGCTGTACATGAAGTGTACACCGGATTACATTATAAAATCGTCATTCCTTAGACATAACACATGAATACAACGTTATGTACCATGTTCATTTGTGGCTTGAAGAATAAAATGTACACTCATGGCCATATCTATATTGAAAACCAAATCCATATGCATACCTATATCCATATCCAAATCCACAACCATATCCAAACACAAATCCATATTCATCACCATATCCATGCCTATGCATAATGGTTGATTAAACTAAGCCCAGGTATATTTCAAAGTATTGATTGATGACATTTATACTTCATCCCCTTCATTTTTCTTAAGATTCACCCCTTTCCCCGAGTTCATGGGTTTATGGAAGTGAGGAGGTTGGAGTAATGAGAGTGAAAAAGGTCAAAAAAAAGTTGTGAGTGGCTCGTAACGCTGTGCTCCTGGGGTCTGGTACGTAAATTATAATGTGGACTAGTTTGTTTGCACTTTTTTCCATCACCCTTTTTCACTTGGGACACCCATGGGTCCCGGCAGTTGACACTACAGGGTGAGTCTGCGTGCATAGCGGCCGATCTGCTACACAAAAAAATAGCCTCGTACCCTAAAGCAACCACAACAGGGTTACTATGGAATCCCTCACACTGTCCCGCAGCAACTCTGAGGTGCGTTTTGATTTCGCTCGCTGGAGACTACAGCATATCGGTGGTGTTGGTTCGGCATTTGGTCTCACACCGGTGCCAAAAGCAACTCTTCTTGGTGGTCTGTCGCTGTCAGAGTTTTTCAGAAAATTCCTGACCCGATACCTGATAGTGTTGACCCATGTCACTGGGTCGCACCTCATAATTCCAGCGGGCATTGACAGGCAACTCCGACGAGCTGCTAAACGTTGCTACAGCCATGGTGGTGTAGCAACTCGTAGCAATTCGTCACATTGGTTGAATACATTGTAGAAAAACTCTTTTACTCAAACCGCTGTTGAGGCGTGAATTTTGTCCTCTCTCTCCCAAGATTTTGGCCTTACGTCGCTTGTTCCGGCCATGACACCAAGGTGGCAATTCCGGATTCACGCCACCGGCATCGTCGGTGGTGTTGGCAAATCCCCCTTTCCTCACCTGCAAACCGAGGTGCGTACCACGCTTCCTTTAGCATGGCACGCACTTGGGTTGCGAGCGCCCAAGGTATGGGCAACGCTTTGCTGCATGTACGTCTACCTACATGTTGGACTACGTGCACCATCAAAGTTCCCTGGTCATGGCCCCCCGTCAGCCACGCCCCTCCCACCTGCAACATGAAAGCTTATATTTCAACTGGCCGTCTTATTGGCGACATTGCTATCCGATCCGACCAACTCATCCACTCTAACCTCCAAGCGCCTCCACACTCGTTGCCATGGCGTCAGATGACCCTCATTGCACCACCATAGACTTGTGCTGCAACGACACGCTAGGGAAGTTTGGCTACAGACCCCTTGAAGTTGACGCTGAGGTCGAGTTCACCAGCTTGCGTGCACGCTTGTACGGCTTTGACGAGGAGGACAAACATGACGCCGTGTTTGCGTCATCCCTGCTGGCAGATGTGGCAACAGTGGTACAGCAAGGATCGGGCTCGGCATTCCGTCTTGTGCTCTGCACAAAGCTCGTCGTTGGTGTGTTGCTAGTTTTGGTGGTTCGGGCAACAATAACCTCTGGCACGGGGTTCTGTCCCGTCCTCAGTGTTAACCCCTCCACCGTTGTGTCACCTGTGCCACTCCGACCCGTGCCTTGTCAGTCCATGCCGACAGTAGGCATGTGAGCATGTGGACAGCAAGCGGGGTTGGCGAATGGTGGAGGGTGCCGTGGATATGCTGCTGCAAGCAAGCGGGAATGGCGGATGGTTCGGTGTGCTGCTGCAAGGAAGCGGGCGTGGCCAAATGATCCAGTGGGCACCATGGTGCTGACCAGGACCATGGTGCTGACCAGCACCATGGTGCTGGTCGGCACCATGGTGCAAAACAGCACCGTGGTACCGACCAGCACCAGCCACCATCATGGTGCTGGGTGGTGCTTGTCGGCACCAGCCAGCACAGTGGTGCTGATTTGCACCATGGTGCCAACCGGCACCAGCCAGCTCCATGGTGCTGGCTAGTGCTGGTTGGTCCCATGGTGCTGATTTGCACCATGGTCCATGGCTGGTGCCGGCCGGCACCAGCCAGCATCGTGGTGCTGGCTGGCCCCATGGTGCTGACTTGCACCATGGTGCAACTCGGCTGGCTGGTGCCGACCGGCACCATGGGGCTGGTCAGCACCATGCTGCCGGCCAACACCAGCCATGGACCATGTTGCAGGCTGGCCCCATGGTGCTGATTTGCACCATGGCTGAACCAAACTTCTACTATTAATCCCTCCTCCCCTCCCCTCTCTTGGCAGCACCATGTTCCACCGTGGTGGTGGACCCCCCCCCTCACCTCCCCCTACGGGACTGTTTATGCGGGACAGCACCATGGTGCCCGGCAGCACCATGGTGCTNCCCCCCCCCCCCCCCCCCCTCCATGGCTGCACCATGGTGGCAGGTATTGGTGGACTCATTGCCCTCCCGCCGCTGCACCCCTGCAGGACATGTTATGTCCAGCAAGACATTCTTCCATGTCCCATTGTACCATGCATTAACACTGTACAACTCCGTAGAACTCCGTACAACTCAATAGAACTCGCTACAACTTGCTACAACTTTCTCACTTCGTGCAACTTGGTACGACTCCGTACACCTCCGTACAACTCCGTACATCTCCGTATAACTCTGTACAACTTTGTACAATTTTACATAACTCCGTACAACTCTGTACAAATTGCTACAACTCTGTACAACTCTGTACAGCGCCGTACATATCCATACAAGTCTGTACAACTCTGTACAATTCTGTATAACTCCGTTCAGCTCCGTACAACTCTGTACTACTCCGCACAAATCCGTACAACTCCACACAATCTGCTACAACTCCGTACAGCTCCGTACAATTTCCAACAACTCCATACAACTCCACACAACTCTGTGCAACTCTGTACAACTCTGTACAACTTTGTACAAATCCGTCCACCACAGTTTAAAATTGCTACAACTCCGTACAACACAGTACAACTCTGTACACCTCCGTACAACTCCATTCAGCTCCGTACAACTCTGTACAAATCCGTACAGCTCCTTCAAACTCAGTACAACTCCTTACAACTACGTACGGCTCCGTATACCTCCGTACAACTCCGTCCAAGTTCGTACAACTCTGTAGAACTCTGTACACCTCCGTACATCTCCGTACACCTCCATACAACTCAGTAAAATACACTGCAGCTCGCTACAAGTCGCTACAACTCTGTACAACTCTGTACAACTCCGTACAGCTCCAGAAATCTCCGTAGAACTCCGTACAACTTTGTACAACTCCGCACAACCCCGTACAACTCCACGCAAATCTGTACAAATCCCTTCAACTCTCTACAAACAGAGTTGTGACAAATTTGTGTTAGAGTTCTGCCACAGTTGTGCCAGAATGTGTCAGAGTTGTCCCAGAGTTGTAACAAGGTTGTGCCAAGTTTGTTCCAGGTTTCTGCCAAGTTTGTGCCAAGTGTGTGCCAGAGTTGTTTCAGAGTTGTGCCGTAGTTGTACCAGAGTTGTCCCAGATTTGTGCCAGAGTTGTGCAAGAGTTGTGCAAGAGTTGTGCGAGAGTTGTGCCAGTGTTGTGCCAGAGTTGTGCCAGAGTTGTGCCAGAGTTGTGCCAGAGTTGTGCCAGAGTTGTGCCAGAGTTGTGCCAGAGTGGTGCCAGCGTTGTGCCAGAGATGTGCCAGAGTTGTGCCAGAGTTCTCCCATAGTTGTGCCAGTGTTGTGGCAGAGTTGTGGCAAAGCTGTGCCAGAGTTCTGTAAGAGTTGTGCCAGAGTTGTGCCAGCGTTGTGCCAGAGTTGTGCCAGAGCTGCCAGAGTTGTTCCAGACTTGTGCCAGAGTTGTGCCTGAGTTGTGCCAGAGTTGTGCCAGCGTTGTGCCAGAGTTGTGCCAGAGCTGCCAGAGTTGTTCCAGACTTGTGCCAGAGTTGTGCCTGAGTTGTGCCAGAGTTGTGCCAGCGTTGTGCCAGAGTTGTGCCAGAGCTGCCAGAGTTGTTCCAGACTTGTGCCAGAGTTGTGCCTGAGTTGTGCCAGAGTTGTGCCAGCGTTGTGCCAGAGTTGTGCCAGAGCTGCCAGAGTTGTTCCAGACTTGTGCCAGAGTTGTGCCTGAGTTGTGCCAGAGTTGTGCCAGCGTTGTGCCAGAGTTGTGCCAGAGCTGCCAGAGTTGTTCCAGACTTGTGCCAGAGTTGTGCCTGAGTTGTGCCAGAGTTGTGCCAGCGTTGTGCCAGAGTTGTGCCAGAGCTGCCAGAGTTGTTCCAGACTTGTGCCAGAGTTGTGCCTGAGTTGTGCCAGAGTTGTGCCAGCGTTGTGCCAGAGTTGTGCCAGAGCTGCCAGAGTTGTTCCAGACTTGTGCCAGAGTTGTGCCTGAGTTGTGCCAGAGTTGTGCCAGCGTTGTGCCAGAGTTGTGCCAGAGCTGCCAGAGTTGTTCCAGACTTGTGCCAGAGTTGTGCCTGAGTTGTGCCAGAGTTGTGCCAGCGTTGTGCCAGAGTTGTGCCAGAGCTGCCAGAGTTGTTCCAGACTTGTGCCAGAGTTGTGCCTGAGTTGTGCCAGAGTTGTGCCAGCGTTGTGCCAGAGTTGTGCCAGAGCTGCCAGAGTTGTTCCAGACTTGTGCCAGAGTTGTGCCTGAGTTGTGCCAGAGTTGTGCCAGCGTTGTGCCAGAGTTGTGCCAGAGCTGCCAGAGTTGTTCCAGACTTGTGCCAGAGTTGTGCCTGAGTTGTGCCAGAGTTGTGCCAGCGTTGTGCCAGAGTTGTGCCAGAGCTGCCAGAGTTGTTCCAGACTTGTGCCAGAGTTGTGCCTGAGTTGTGCCAGAGTTGTGCCAGCGTTGTGCCAGAGTTGTGCCAGAGCTGCCAGAGTTGTTCCAGACTTGTGCCAGAGTTGTGCCTGAGTTGTGCCAGAGTTGTGCCAGCGTTGTGCCAGAGTTGTGCCAGAGCTGTATTAGAGTTGTGGCAGAGTTGTGCCAGAGTTATGCCATAGTTGTGCCAGAGTTGTGCCAGAGTTGTGCTTGAGTTGTGCAAGAGTTGTGCCAGAGTTGTGCCAGAGTTGTGCTAGAGTTGTGCAAGAGTTGTGCAAGAGTTGTGCAAGAGTTGTGCCAGGGTTGTGCCAGGGTTGTGCCAGGGTTGTGCCAGGTTGTGCAAGGTCTGTGCCATGTTTGTGGCAAAGTTGTACTAGAGTTGTACCAGAGTCGTGCCAGAGTTTTGCCAGAGTTGTGCCAGATTTTTGCAAGAGTTGTACCAGAGTTGTGCCAGAATTGTGCCAGAGTTATGCCAGAGTTGTTCCAGACTTGTACCAGAGTTGTGCCAGAGTTGCATCAGAGTTGTGCCAGAGTTGTGCCAGAGTTGTGTCAGAGTTGTGCCAGAGTTGTACCAGAGTTGTGCCAGAGTTGTGCAAGAGCTGTGCCAGAGTTGTGCCAGATTTCTTCCAGAGTTGTGCCAGAGTTGTTGTAGAGTTGTTGTAGAGTTGTTCCAGAGTTGTGCCAGAGTTGTGCCAGAGTTGTGCTAGAGTTCTACAAGAGTTGTTCCAGAGTTGTGCCAGAGCTGTGCCAGAGTTGTGCCAGACTTGTTCCAGAGGTGTAACACAGTTTTGTCAGAGTTGTGCCAGATTTGTGCCAGAGTTGTGCCAGAGTTGCGCCAGAGTTGTGCCAGAGTTGTGCCCGATTTGTGCTAGCGTTGTGCCAGAGCTGTGCCAGATTTGTGCAAGAGTTGTGCCAAATTTGTGTCAGAGTTGTGCCAGAGTTGTGCCAGAGTTGTGCCAGAGTTTTGCCAGAGTTGTGCCAGAGTTGTGCCAGAGTTGTGCCAGAGTTGTGCCAGAGTTTTGCCAGAGTTGTGCCAGAGTTGCTCCAGAGTTGTGCCAGAGTTGTGCCAGAGTTGTGCAAGAGTTGTGCCAGAGTTGTGCCAAAGTTATGCCAGATTTGTGCCAGAGTTATGCCAGGGCTGTGCCAGACTTGTGCCACAGTTGAGCCAGACTTGAGCCAGACTTGTGCCAGAGTTGTGCAAGAGTTGTGCCAGAGTTTTGCCGGAGTTGTGCTAGAGTTCTGGCAGAGGTGTGCAAGAGTTGTGCCAAAGTTGTGTCAGAGTTATGCAAGAGTTGTGCCAGAGTTGTGCCAGAGTTGTTCCAGAGTTGGTCCAGAGTTTTGCCAGAGTTGTGCCAGAGTTGTGCAAGAGTTGTGCAAGAGTTGTGCCAAAGTTATGCCAGATTGGTGCCAGAGTTATGCCTGGGTTGTGCCAGACTTGTGCCAGAGTTGAGCCAGACTTGAGCCAGACTTGTGCCAGAGTTGTGCAAGAGTTGTGCCAGAGTTTTTCCGGAGTTCTGCTAGAGTTCTGCCAGAGTTGTGCTAGAGTTGTTCCGGTGAAAGTACTACGAGTCAGCGGTAGATGAGCCATTTTTCCGGCTCGGCTACGGCGTTGCGCAAAAGCGCCCTTGTGCCAGAGGTGTGCCAATGTTGTGCCAGAGCTCTGCCAGAGCTGTGCCAGCGTTGTGCAAGGGTTGTGCCAGAGTTGTGCCGGAAATGTGCCAGAGTTGTGCAAGAGTTGTGCCAGAGTT
>SZWC01001685.1:62198-73178 GCA_023375785.1 Penium margaritaceum
TCTTTGGTCATGGTCAGTGACATATGCCTACATTGGTTGGTCAGTGTGCATTATAGCCACACTGTGCCACTACTTATGGAAGGCATTTGTACTTTCTAGTCTATAACTATTATCCCCAACCCATCTTCTCCCCCTCTGACCATTTGTGACTCACATCATAAGTTGTCAACGTTGACCATACATAGTGAAAATCTCTAGTCATGGTCAGTGAAATATGCCTATTTCGGTTAGTCATTATGCATGGTAGCCACACCGTGCCACTACGTAATGAAGTTCTTTGTACTTGCTATTGAAGAACCAGTATTCCCAAATCATTGGTTTCCCCTAGAAACCATTTGTGACTCGTGTTGTGATTTTTCAATGTTGACCACACATAGTAAAATTATGTGGTCATAGTTACTTACATATGCCTGCTTTGGTTGATCATTGTGCACAGTAGCCAAACCGTTCCACTCTTCATTGAATGTATTTTCACTTTTTATTTGATAGCTAGTATTTCCAAACCATAGTTTCCCCCTCTGACCATTTGTAACTCGTATTATGTGTTGTTTACTTTTACCACATATAGTGAAAGTTTTTGGTCATGTTCAGTGTGGTATGCCTACGTTGGTTGGTCATTGTGCCTGGTAGCTACACCGTGCCACTACTTGATTGAAGGTCTTTGTACTTTCTAGTTGATAACTAGTATTCCTAACTTTTTTTTACTTCTCTGACCATTTGTGAACCATATTATGAAATGTCAACGTTGACCACACATAGTGAAATTCTTTGGTCATGGTCAGTGCTTAATGCCTACTTTGGTTGGCTGTGTACAACAGCCACACTGCTCCACTATTCATTGAAATTGTTTTTACTTTCTAACCAGTAAATAGTATTTTGAGTCCATTGTTTCCCCCTCTAACCATTTGTGAATCGTACTATGTTTTGTCAACATTGACTACACATAGTGAAATTTTTTGGTCATGGTGAGTAACACATGACCGTCTCTGTTGGTCATCGTGCATGGTTGCCACACCGTGCCAGTATGTATTGAAGGTTGTTGTACTTGCCAGTCAATTACTAGTATTCCTAAACCATTGTTCCCCCCTCTGACCATTTTTGACTTGTATTATGAGTTGTCAATGTTGACCACATAGTGAACTTCTTTGGTCATGGTCAGTGACATGTGCCTACTTTGGTTGGTCATTGTGCATGGTAGCCACACCGTTACAATAATTCTTGAAGATCTTTGTACTTGCTAGTCAAAAACTGGTATTCTCAAACCATTTTTCCCTCTCTGGATATTTGTAACTCGTATCATGAGTTGTTTGCGTTGACCTATCATAGTAAGTTTTTTTTTCATGGTGATTGACATATGCCTTCTTTGGTTGGTCATTGTGCATGGTAGCCACATCGTGCCACAACGTATTGACGGTCTTTGTACTTGCAGATCAATAAATAGTGTTCTCAAACCATTGTTTACTCCTTTGACCAGTTGTGACTCATATTATGAGTCGTCAATGTTGACTACGCATGGTGAAATTATTTGGTCATGGTTAGTGACATGTGCCTACTTTGGTTGGTCATTGTGCATGGTAACCATACCGTGACACTACTAATTGAAGGGTTTTTTACTTGGTAGTTGATAACTAGTGTTCCCAAACTATTGTTTCCCCTTCTGACCATCGGTGACTCGTATTATGAGTTGTCAAAGATGACCACGAATAGTGACATTGTTTGGTCATGGTCAGTGATATATGCCTACTATGGTTGGTCATTGTGCATGGTTGCCACACTGTGTCATAACGTATTGGAGGTCTTTGTAATTGCTAGTCAATAACTAGTCTTCCCAAACCATTGTTCCCCCCTCTGACCATTTGTGACTTGTATTACATGTTGTTAATGTTTACCACACATAGTGACATTCTTTGGACATGGTCAGTGACATATACCTACATTGGTTGGTCATTTTGCATGGTAGCTACACCGTGCCACTACTTACTCAAGGTCTTTGCATTTTCTAGTTGATAACTAGAATTTTCAAACAACTGTTCCTCCCTTTGATCATTTGTGACTTGATGAATGAGTTGTCAACCTTGACCATACACAGTGAGATGATTTGGTCATGGTCAGTGAGGTATGCCTACTTTGGTTGGTCATTGTGCATGGTAGCTACACCGTGCCATTGATTATTGATGTTTTTTGTACTTACCAGTTGATAACTAGCAACCTCAATCCATTGTTTCCTCCTTGGACCATTTGTGACTGGTAATATGAGTTGTCAGTGTTAACCAACATAGTCAAAATCATTTTGTCATGGTCAGTGAGATATGCCTACTTTGGTTCGTCATTGTGCATGGTAGCCACACGGTTCCACTACGTTTTGAAGGTTATTATACTTGCTAGTTGATAACTAGCAATCTCAATCCATTGTTTCCCCCTATGACCATTTGGGACTCACATTATGAGTTTTCAACGTTGACCACACAATGTGAAATGATCTGGTCATGATCAGTGATATCTGCTTGATTTGGTCGGTCATTGTGCATGGTCGCCACACTGCGCCACTGCGTATCAAAGATCTTTGTACTTGCTAGCAGATAACTAGTATTCCAAAACCATTGTTCCCCCTGTGACCATTTGTGACTCGTACTATGATTTGTCAATGTTGACCACACATAGTGAATTTCTTTGGTCATGGTCAGTGACATATGCCTGTTTTGGTTAGTCAGTCTGCATTGTAGCCACACCATGCCACTTCTTATGGAAGGGTATTGTACTTGCTAATACATAACTAGTATTCCCAACCCATTCATTCCCCCTCTTACCATTTGTGACTGATATTATGAGCTGTCAAGGTTGACCACACATACTGAAATTCTTTGGTCATGATCAGTGACATATGCCTATTTTGGTCGGTCATTATGCATGGAAGCCACACCGTGCCACAAATTATAGAAGGTCTTTGTACTTGCAAGGCGATATCTAGTATTTCCAAATCATTGGTTTCCCCTCTAACAATTTGTGACTCATGTTATGAGTCGTCAACATTCACCACACATAGTGAAATTGTTCGGTCATGGTAAGTGACATATGCCTACTTTGGTTGGTTATTGTCTATGCTAGCCACACAGGGCCACTACTTATTGAAGGTATTTGAACTAACTAGTTGATAATTAGTATTCCCAAACCATTGTTTCCCCCTCTGACTATTCATGACTTGTATTATATTCTGTCAATGTTGACCACACATAATGAAATTCTTTTGTCATGGTCAATAACACATGACTGTTTTGGTTCTTTATTGTGCATGGTAGCCACACCGTGCCAGTACATATTCCCAAAACAGTGTTCCTTCCTTGTACCATTTGCGACTCTTACTATGATTTGTCAACCCTAAACCCTTCTCTGACCATTTGTGAAACGTATTGTAAGTTGTGAACATTGACCACACATAGTGAATTCATTTGGTCATGCTGAGTGACATATGCTTACCTTGGTTGGTCACTGTGCATGGTAGCCACACCTTGTTACTGCTTATTGAGAGTCTATGTACTTGCTAGTCACTAACCAGTAATCCCTAACCATTTTCTATTCCTCTGACCACTTGTGACTCGTATTATGAGTTATCAACATTTACCACACATAGTGAAAATCTTTCGCCGTGGTCAGTGACATATGCCTAATTTGGCTGCTCATTGTGCATGGTAGCCACACCTTGTCACTACTCATTGAAGGTCTTTGTACAGGCATGTCGATAACTAGTCTTCCACAATCATTGTTTCCCCCTCTGAACATTTATAACTCGTATTATATCTGGTCAATGTTTACCACACATAGTGAAATTCTCTGGTCATGGTCAGTAACATATGCCTAGTCTGGTTGGTCATTGTCCATTGTAGCTACACCTTGCCACTACTTATTCAAGGTCTTTGCACTTGCTAGTTGATTACTAGTATTCCCAAACCACTGTTCCACCCTCTGACCATTTCTGACTCGTATTATGTTTTGTCAACGTTGACCACACACAGTGAAGGTATTGGGTCATGGTCAGTGACGTATGCCTTCTTTGGTTGGTCATTGTGCATGGTAGCCACACTGTGCCACTACTTATTGAAGGTCTTTGTACTTACCAGTCAATAACTAGTATTCCCTGACTATTGTTTCCTTCTCTGACCATTTGTGAATCGTATTATGAGTTGTCAACGTTGACCACACATAGTGAAATACATTGGTCATGGTCAAAGACATACGCCTACTTTGGTTGGTCATTGTGCACAGTATCCACACCGTTCCAATATTCATAAAAGGTATTTTTAACTTCTACTCAATAACTAGAATTTGCAAACCATCATTTCCCCCTCTGACCATTTGTGACTCGTATTATGTTTGTCAACATTGACCACACATAGTGAAGTTCTTTGGTCATGGTCAGTAACACATCATTGTTTTAGCTGGTCATTGTGCATGGTTGCCACACCGTGCCACTACGTATTGAAGGCCGTTGTACTTGCCAGTCGATAACTAGTTTTTTCAAACCATTTTTCTCCCGTATGACCATTTGTGACTCATATTATGAGTTGTCAACATTGACCACATAGTTAAATTCTTTGGTCATGGTCAGTAACAAATGCCTACTTTGGTTGGTCTTTGTGCATGGTAGCTACACAGTGCCAATACTTCTTGAAAGTCTTTGTACTTGCCAGTCAATCACTAGTATTCTCAGAACTATTGTTTTCCCCTCTGACCATTTGTGACTTGTATTATGAGTTGTTAGCGTTGACCCATCACAATGAATTTGTTTTGTCATAGTCAGTGACATATGCCTACTTTGGTTGGTCATTGTGTATGGTAGCCACACCATGACACTACTTATTGAAGGTTTTTATACTTGAGATTTGATAACTAGTATTCCCAAATCATGATTCCCCCTTCTGACCATCGGTGACTCGTATTATGAGTTGTCAAAGTTGACCACCCATAGTGATTTTTTTTTGGTCATGGTCAGGTACATATGCCTACTATTGTTGGTCATTATGCATGGTAGCCACACTGTGCCACAACGTATTGAAGGTCTTTGTACTTGCTACTCAATAACTAGTATTTCCAGACCATTGTTTCCCCCCTGTGACCTTTCGTGACTCGTAGTATGGATTATCAACTTTGACCACCCACAATGAGATTCTTTGGTCATGGGAATGGACATATGCCCACTTTATTTGGTCATTGTTCGTGGCAGCTGCAATCACCCGCTATTTGCTGAAGGTATTTGTACTTGCTAGTTGATAACTAGTATCCCGGGACCATTATGTTGCCCTATGACCATCTGTGACTCGTGTTATGAGTTGGCAATGTTGAAAAGACATAGTGAAATTATTTGGTCATGGTCAGTGACATGTGCCTACTTTGGTTGGTCATTGTGCATGGTAGCCACACAGTTTCACTTCTTATTGAAGATCTTTGTACTTGCCAGTTGATGACAAGTATTCCTAAACCATTCTTTCCCCCTATGACCATTTGTGACTCGTATTATGAGTTATCAACGTTGACCCATCATATTGAAATGTTTTGGTCATGGTGAGTGACATATGCCTACTTTGGTTGGTCATTGCGCATGGTAGACACACTGTGTCACTAGTTATTGAAGGTGTATGTACTTGCTAATCAATGAATCTTATTCCCAAACCACTGTTTCTCCCTCTGGCCATTTTGGACGTGCATTTTGAGTTGTCAACATGCACCGTGAAATTCTTTGGTCATGGTCAGTGACACATGCATGCTTTGGTCGGTCATTATGTATGGTAGCCATACCGTGCCACTACGTATTGAAGATCTTTGTACTTGCTAGTCGATAACTTTATCCCCAATCCCATTTTCCCCCTCTGACCATTTGTGACTCGTATGATGAGTTGTCAACATCGACCGCACATGGTGAAATTCTTTGATCATGGTCAGTGGCATATGCCTACTTTAATTGGTCATTGTGCATGGTAGCCACATTGTGCCACTAGTAATTGAAGGTCTTTTGTACTTTCTAATCAACAACTAGTATTACCAAACCATTATTTCCCCCTCTGACCATTCGTGACTCGTATTATGTTTTTTTTATATTGAACACACAGTGAAATTCTTTGGTCATGGTCAGTGTCATATGCCTACTTTGGCTGGTCATTGTGCATGGTAGCCACACCGTGCCACTACTCGTTGAAGATATTTGTACTTGCTAGTCAATAACTAGTATTCCCAAACCATTGTTCCCCCCCTCTGACCATTTGTGACCCGTATTATAAGTTGTCAACATTGACTACACATTGTGAAATTCTTTGGTCATGGTCAGTGACATATGCCCACGTTGGTTGATCATTGTGCATGGTAGCCACACCTTGACACTTATTATTGAAGGTCGTTTTAATTGCTAGTTGATAACTAGTAGACCTCAACCATTGTTTTGCCCTCTGACCATTTGTGACTCGTATTATAAGTTTTCAACGTTGGCCACACATAGAGAACTTCTTTGGGCATGATCAGTGACATATGCCTACATTGGTTGGTCATAATGGATGGTAGCCACACTGTGCCACTACGTATTAGAGGTATTTGTACTTGCTAGTTGGCACCTAGTATTCTAAAACCATTGTTTTTCCCTCTGACCATTTGTGACTCGTATTATGTGTGTTCTATGTTGACCACACACAGTGAAACTCTTTGGTCATGGGCTGTGACATATACCTTCTTTGGTTGGTCATCGTGCATGGGTAGCCACACCCTGCCAGTATGTATTGAATGTCTTTGCACTTGCTACTTGATGAATAGTATTTCCAAACAAGTGTTTCCCCCTCCGACCATTTGTGACCCAAAGTATGAGTTGTCAACATTGACCACACATAGTGTATATATTTGGTCATGGTCAGTGAAATATGCGTACTTTGGTTGGTCAATGTGCATGGTAGCCACACTGTGCCACTACTTAGTGAAATTCTTTTTACTTGCTAGTGAATAACCAGTGTTCCCAAACCATTGTTTCTCCCTCAAGCCATTTTGACTCATATTATAAGCTGTCAATGTTGACCACACATCGTGAAATTCTTGGGTCATGGTCAGTGGCACGGTGTGCATGGTAGGCACACCGTGGCACCTCTTACTAAAGGTCTTTGTAGTTTCTTTTCAACAACTAGTATTCTCATACCGTTGTTTCCCCCTCAGACCATTTGTGACTCGTATTGTGCGTTTTCAATGTTGACCATACAAAGTGAAATTCGTTGGTCATGGTCAGTGACATATGCCTAAATTGGTCGGTCTCTGTGCATGGTCACCACACCACGCCACTACGTACTAGTATTATTGAACTTGCTAGTCAATAAATAACATTCCCCAACCATTTTTTCCCCTCAGACCATTTGTGACTCGTATTATGAGCCGTCAACGTTGACCACACATAGTGAAATTCTTTGGCCATGGACAGTGACATATGCCTGCTTTGGCTGGTCAATGTGCATTGTAGCCACACCGTGCCACTACTTATGGAAAGTCAATGTACTTTCCAGTCTATAACTAGCATTCCCAACCCATCGTTTCCCTCTCCGACCATTTGTGACTCAGATCATGAGTTGTCAACATTGACCATACCTAGTGAAATTCTTTGGTCACCGTCAGTGACATATGCCTATTTCGGTTTGTCATTATGTATGGTAGCAACACCGTGCGACTACTGATTAAAGGTCTTTGTACTTGCTAGTAGATAACTAGTATTCCCAGATCATTGGTTTCCCCTCTAACCATTTGTGACTCGTAATATGAGTTGTCAACGTTCACCACACATAGTGAAACTCTTTGGTCATGGTCAGTGACATATGCCTACTTTGTTTGGTCATCATGTATGGTAGCAACACCGTGCTACTGCTTATTGAAGGTCTCTATATTTTCTAGTGAATAAATAGTACTCCCAAACCATTGTTTTCCCCTCTGACCATTGATGAGTTGTATTCTATTTTGTCAAGGTTGACCA
The DNA here is from genome assembly GCA_023375785.1 of Penium margaritaceum. Classification (NCBI taxonomy): domain Eukaryota; kingdom Viridiplantae; phylum Streptophyta; class Zygnematophyceae; order Desmidiales; family Peniaceae; genus Penium; species Penium margaritaceum. The sequence goes on from SZWC01001685.1 coordinate 70,183, forward strand.
CACATAGTGACAACCTTTGGTCATGGTCAGTGACGTATGCCTACTTAGGTTGGTCATTGCGTATGGTAGCAACACTGTGCCACTACTTATTGAAGGTTTTCGTACTCCATAGTTGATAAGTAGTATTCTTACACCATTGTTTTCCCCTCTGAACATTTGTGACTCGTATTATGAGTTGTCAACATTGACGACACATAGTGAGAATCTTTGGTCATTGTCAGTGACATATGCTTACTTTAGTTGGTCTTCGTGCATGGTAGCCACACTGTGCCACTTTTTATCGAATGTTTTTCCACTTTTTAGTTGATAAGTAGTATTTCCACCAAATTTGTCCCCCTTTTGATAATTTTGACTGAATAATGAGTTGTCAACATTGACCACACATAGTGAAATTCTTTGGTCATGGTCAGTGACGTATGCATACTTTAATTGGTCAGTGTGCATTGTAGCAATACCGTGCCATTACCTATTGAACTTATTTGTACACATCAGTTGATATCTAGTATTCCCCAACCATTGCTTCCTTCTCTCAGCATCTGTGAATTGCATTATGAGTTGTCAACGTTGACCACACGTAGTAAACTTACATGGTCATGGCCAGTGACATATGCCTAGTTTGGTCGGTCACTGTGCATGGTAGCTACACTTTACCACTAATTACTGAATGTCTTTTTACTTGCTATTCAATGACTAGTATTCCGAATCCATTGTTTCCCCCTCTGACCATTTGTGAATCATATTGTGAGTTGTCAACATTGATTAAATTCTTTGATCATGGTCAGTGACATATGTATACTTTGGTTGGTCATTGTGCATGGTAGCCACATCGTGTAAATACTTATTGATGGTCTTTGCACTTGCTAGTCAACATATAGAATTCTCAAAAAAATGGTCACCCCTCTGACCATTTGTGAGTCGTATCATAAACTATAAACGTTGACCACACATAGTGAAATTATTTGGCCGTGGTCAGTAACACAAGAATGTATTTGTTGGTCATTGTGCATGGTTTCCACACCGTGCTTCAACTTATTCAAGGTTTTTGTACTTGCCAGTTGATAACTAGTATTCCCAACCCATTGCTCCAACCTCTAACCATTGGTGATTTTTATTATGAGTTGTCAACGTTGACCACACATGGTGAAATTGATTGGTCATGGTCAGTGACAAATGTCTACTTTGGTTCGTCATTGTGCATGGTAGCCACACCATGCCAATACTTATTAAAGGTATTTGCACTTTCTAGTCAACAACTAGTATTTCCAAACCATTGTTTCCCCCTCTGACCATTTGTGACGCGTATCATGAGTTTAACGTTGACCAAACATAGTGAAATTCTTTGGTCATGGTCAGTGACATGTGCCTACATTGGTTGGTTAGTGTGCATTATAGCCACACTGTGCCACTACTTATGGAAGGCATTTGTACTTTCTAGTCTATAACTAGTATCCCCAACCCATCTTTTCCCCCTCTGACCATTTGTGACTCATATTATAAGTTTCCAACGTTGACCATACATAGTGAAATTCTTTAGTCATGGTGAGGGACATATGCCTATTTCGGTTACTCATTATGCATGGTAGCCACACCGTGCCCCTACGTAATGAAGTTCTTTGAACTTGCTATTGAAGAACTAGTATTCCCAAATCATTGGTTTCCCTTATAACCATTTGTGACTCGTGTTATGAGTTGCCAACGTTCACCACACATAGTGAAATTGTTTAGCCTGCTTTGGTTGATCATTGTGCACAGTAGCCAAACCGTTCCACTGTTCATTGAAGGTATCTTTACTTTTTAGTTGATAGCTAGTATTTCCAAACCATAGTTTCCCCCTGTGATCATTTGTGAGGCGTATAATTTGTTTTCAATGTTGATCACACATAGTGAAATTCTTTGGTCATGGTCAGTGACATATGCCTACATTGGTTGGTCAGTGTGCATCATAGCCACACTGTGCCACTACTTATGGAAGGCATTTGTACTTTCTAGTCTATAACTAGTATCCCCAACCCATCTTTTCCCCCTCTGACCATTTGTGACTCATGTTATAAGTTGTCGACATTGACCATACACACTGAAATTCTTTAGTCATGGTCAGGGACATATGCCTATTTCGGTCAGAGACAGAGCATAGTTGAGTCACACTACAACGGATCTAGGGGTCATACCTCTACAAGGGGCAGAGCATTCCTGATCTGTCCTACAACACTAAACAAGGGGCAAAACATTGATCAGTTGTACCTGCTAGTCGATAAGTAGTATTCCCAAACCATTGTTTCCCTCTCTGACCGTTTGACACTGAGTTTATGAGTCGTCCATGTTGACCACACTTAGTGAAATTCATTTGTCATGGTCAGTGATACATGCCTACTTCGGTTGGTCATTGTGAAAGGTAGCCACACCATACAGCTACTTATTGAACGTTTTTGTACTTGTGACTCGTGTTATGAGCTGTCAATTTTGACCACGCATAGTGAACTGCGATGGACATGGTTAGTGATAGATGCTTACTTTGGTTGGTCATTCTGCATGGTAGCCTCACCGTGTCACTCCTTACTGAAGGTCTTTGTACTTTCTAGTCAATAACTTATATTCCCAAACCATTGTTTTCCCCTCTGACCATTGGTGACTCATGTTATGAGTTGGCATCATTGACCACCCGTAGTGAACTTCTTTGGTCATGGTCAGTGACATATGCCTTCTTTGGTTGGTCATTGTGCATGGTAGCCACACTGTGCCTCTACTTGTTGAAGATATTTATACATGCTTGATGACAACTAGTATTTCCACACCATTGTTTCCCCTCTGACTATTTGTGACCCGTGTTATTGGTTGTCAACGTTGACCACACAAAGTGAATTTCATTGGTTATGTTCAGTTACATATGCCTACTTTGGTTGGTCATTGTGCATGTTGGCCATATCGTTCCACTACTTATTGAAGGTCTTTGCACTTTCCAGTCAATAGCTAGTATTCTCAAACCATTTCCCCCTCCC
>SZWC01001685.1:73362-116186 GCA_023375785.1 Penium margaritaceum
CTGATCATTTTTGACTCGCATTATGAGTTAGCAACGTTGACTACACATAGTGATTTCTTTGGTAATGGTCAGGGACATATGCCTACTTTGGTTGGTCATTGTGCATGGTAGCTACACCGTACCACTACTTATCAAAGATCTTTGTACTTGCTAGTTAATAACTAGTATTCTCAAATCATTGTTCCCCCCTCTGACAATTTGTGACTGAAATTATGAGTTGTCAATGTTGACCACACAAAGTGAAATTTATTGGTCATGGTCAGTGCCATATGCCTACCTTGGTTTGTCATTGTGCATGGTAACCACACCATACCACTAGTATTTTAAGTTCTTTGTACTTGCGAGTTAGCAACTAGTCTTCCTAAACCATTATTTCCCCCTCTAACCATTTGTGACTTGTATTGTTTGTTTCCAACATTGATTACACATGGTGAAATTCTTTGGTCATGGTCTGTAACATATTCCTTCTTTGGCTGCTCATTGTGCATGGCAGCCACACTGGACCACTACTTTTTGAAAAGCATTGTACTTGCTAGTCGATAACTACTATTTCCAAACCATTCTTCCCCCCTTGGACCATTTCTGAATTGTATTATGAGCTGTCAACGTTGACCAGACATAGTGAAATTGTTTCGTCATGGTCAGTGACATATGCCTACTTTGGTTCGTCATTGTGCATGGTAGCCACACCGTGGCACTACTTATTGAAGGTCTTCGTACTTTCTAGTCGATGACTAGTGTTTCCAACCCATTTTATCCTTCTCTCACCATTTGTGATCGTAATTCTGAGCTGTCAATGTTGACCAAGTATCGTGAAATTCATTGGTCATGGTCAGTGACATATGCCTACTTTGGCTGGTCATTGTGCATGGTAGCCACACGGTACCATTTCTTATTGAAAGTATTTGTATTTGCTAGTTTGTATTCCCAAACCATTGTTTCCCGCTCTGACCATTTGTGACTTTAATTATGATATGTCAAGTAGGGCACAAATAGGACGCGACACTTGGGCGCAACTAGGGCTCAACTAGGGCGCAACTAGGACGTAGCTAGTGCCCAACTCAGCTGCAACTAGGATGCAACTAGGGTGCAAGTAGGGGGCAACTAGGGCGCAAGTAAAGCACAACTAGGACGTAACTATGGCACAACAAGGGCACAACTAGGGCCCAAGTAGGGCGCAAGTAGGGCACAACTAGGGTAAAACTAGGATGTAATTAAGACACAAGTAGGGGGCAAGTAGGGCACAAGTAGGGTTCAACTACCGCACAACTAGGACGCAAGTATGGCGTAAGTAGGGCGTAAGTAGGGCGCAACAAGGACGCAACTAGGGCACAACTAGGTCGTAGCTAGTACCCAACTGAGCCACACTAGTGTGTAAAATGAGCGCAACTGGGGCGCAACTAGGACGCAAGTAGGGCGCAACTAGGGCGCAAGTAGGGCGCAAGTAGGAGGCAAGTAGGAGGAAATTAGGGCGTAACTAGGGTGTAGGTAGGACGTAAATAGGGCACGTAGGGTGCAACTAGGGTGCAACAAGGGTGCAACTAGGGCGCAACTAGGGCACAATTAGGGCGCAAGTAGGGTGCAACTAGGGTGCAACTAGGATGCAACAAGGGATGTAGGGCACAATTAGGGTAAAAGTAGTGCACACCTAGGGTTTAACGAGGGTGCAACTAGGACACAAGTAGGGTGCAAGTAGGGCGCAACTAGGACACAACTAGGACACAGCTAGGGCGCAACTAGGATGCAACTAGGGCGCAACTAGGACGTGGCTAGTGCCAACTGAGGCGCAACTGGGATGCAACTAGGATGCAACTAGGGTGTAACTAGGCGCAAATAGAGCAAAAGAGGGGTGCAAGAAGGGGGCAACTAGGGCGTAACTAGGGTGCAACTAGGGTGTAGCCAGTGCCCAACTGGGACGCAACTAGGGCGCAACGAGGACGCAACTAGGGTGCAACTAGGGCGCAACTAGGGCGCAACTAGGACGCAAGTAGGGCATATGTGGGATGCAAGAAGGACTCAAATAGGACGTAACGAGGGCATAACTGGGGTGCAACTAGGGCACAACTAGGGTGCAACTAGGGCTTAATTGGGGCTCAACTAGGGCTGAAGTAGGGTGCAACTAGGGCGCAAGTAGGGCGAGAGTAGGGTGCAAGTAGGAGGTAACTAGGACGCAAATGAGATACAACTAGAGCATAAGTAGGGGGTAAGTAGGGCACAAGTAGGACGCAACTAGAACGCAACTAGGACGCAACTAGGGCACAACTAGGGTACAATTAGGGCGCAAGTAGGGTGCAACTAGGGTGCAACTAGAGCGCAACTAGGGCGCAACTAGGGCACAATTAGGGCGCAAGTAGGGTGAAACTAGGGTGCAATTAGGATGCAACAAGGGATGTAGGACACAATTAGGGTGAAAGTAGTGCACAACTAGGATTCAACAAAGGTGCAACTAGGGCATAAGCATGGTGCAAGTAGGGCGCAACTAGGACACAACTAGGACAGAACTAGGGCGTAACTAGGACGCAACTAGGGCGCAACTAGGACGTGGCTAGTGCCAACTGAGGCACAACTAGGGTGCATCTAGGACGCAACTAGGGTGCAACTAGGTGCAAATAGAGCACAAGAGGGGTGCAAGAAGGGGGCAACTAGGGCGTAACTAGGGTGCAACTAGGGTGTAGCTAGTGCCCAACTAGGGCGCAACTAGGGCGCAACTAGGGCATAACTAGGGTGCAACTAGGGAGCAACTAGGGCCTAATCAGGGCTTAACTAGGGCTGAAGTAGGGTGCAACTAGGGTGCAAGTAGGGCGAAAATAGGGTGCAAGTAGGAGGTAACTAGGACGCAAATGAGACACAACTAGGGCATAAGTAGGGGGCAAGTAGGGCACAAGTAGGACGAAACTAGGACGCAACTAGGGCGCAACTAGGGCACAAGTAGGATATAAGAAGGGCTCAACTAGGACGCAAGTAGGGTACACGTAGGGCGCAATTAGGCCGAAACTAGGGCACAACAAGGCCACAAGTAGGGTGCAAGTAGGGCACAAGTAGGACGTAACTAGGACGCAACTAGAGCGTAATCACGGCGCAACTAGGACGTAAGTAGGGCGTTACTAGGGTGCAACTAGGACGCAACTAGGGCGTAACTAAAGCGTAAGTAGAGGGCAAATAGGGCGCAACTAGGCCGTAACTAGGGCGCAACTAGGACACAACTAGGGCATAGCTAATGTCAAACTGAGGTGTAACTAGGACGCAAGTAGGGCGTAACTAGGACACAACTAGGGCACAAGTAGGGCGCAACTGGGGTGCAAGTAGGGCGCAAGTATGGTGCAACTAGGACACAACTAGGACGCAACTAGGGCGCAACTTGGGCATAGGTAGTGTCCAACTGAGGCACAACTAGGACGCAACTAGGGTACAACTAGGAAAAACCTAGGGCACAAATACAGTACAACTAGGGCGCAAGTAGGGCGTAACTAGGAAGCAAGTAGGGCATAAGTAGGGCGCAACTAGGATGCAACTTTGGTGCAACTAGCACGCAAATAGGGCGTAGCTAGTGCCCAACTAAGGAGCAACTAGGGCGCAACTAGGGCGCAACTAGGGCGTAACTAGGGCGCAACTAGGACACAAGTAGGGTGCAACTACGATGCAACTAGGGTACAATTAGGGCCCAAGTAGGACGCAAGTAGGGAGTAACTAGGGCGCAACTATGGGGCAAGTAGGGCGCAAGTAGGACGCAAGTAAGGCGTAATTAGGACATAACTAGGGCGTAACTAGGACGCAAGTAGGATGCGAGAAGGATGTATGGCGCAAGTAGGGTGTAACTAGGGCACAACTAGGGTGCAACTAGGGTGAAAGCAGGGCCCAAAAAGGTCACAACAAGGTTGCAACTAGGGCGCAACTAGGGCACAAGTAGGACGCAAGTATGATGCAACTAGGGTACAACTAGGCCGCAACTAGGGCATAACTAGGACATAGCTAGTGCCTAAATGAGGTACCGCTGGGGCGTACCAAGGGCGCAAGTACAGTGTAACTAGAGCGCAAGTCGGACGTACCTAGGGCGCTAGTAAAGCGTAAGTAGGACGTAAGAAGGGCGTAACTAGGGCGCAAGTAGGGTGCAAGTAGGGGGTAACTAGGTTGCAACTAGGGCACAACTAGGCCTCAAGTAGGGTGCAAGTAGGGCACAAGTAGGGCGTAACTAGCGTGCAACTAGGGCGCAAGTAGGGCGCAACGAGGGCGTAAGTAGGGCGTAACTAGGGCGCAACTAGGGCGCAACTAGGACACAACTAGGACGTAGCTAGTGTCCAATTGAGGTGTAACTAGGGCGCAAGTAGGGCGCAACTAGGGGACAACGAGGGCACAAGTTGGGCGCAACTGGGACGCAAGTATGGCATAAGTAGGGTGTAACGAGGACGTAACTAGGACGCAACTTGTGCGCAACTTCAGCGTAACTAAGGCAAACCAACGGTACAAATACAGCACAACTAGGGCACACGTAGGGAGCAAGTAGGGCGTAAGTATGGCATAAGTAGGGCGCAACTACGACGCAACTAGGGAACAACTAGGACACAACTAGGACGTAGCTAGTGTCCAACTGAGGAGCAGCTAGGGTGCAAGTATGGCGCAACGAGGGCGCAAGAAGGGTGCAACTATGGTGCAACTAGGGTGGAACTAGGGTCCAAGTAGGATTCAAGTAGGATGTAACCAGGACGCAACTAGGGCGTAACTAGGGAACAACTAGGGTACAAGTAGGACGCAAGTAAGGCGTAAGTAGGACATAAGTAGGGCGTAACTAGGGTGCAAGTAGAACACAAGTAGGGCGTATGGCGCAAGTAGGGTGAAACTAGGACACAACTAGGGCGCAACTAGGGTGCATGTAGGGCACAAATAGGTCACAACTAGGGGGCAACTAGGGCGCAACTAGGGCGCAACTAGGGTACAAGTAGGGTCCAAGTAGGCCGCAACTAGGGTACAAGTAGGGCACAATTAGGGCACAACTAGGATGTACGTAGTGCCTAACTGAGGTGTAAGTGGGACGTAACTAGGGCACAAGTACAGCGCAACTAAAGTGCAAGTAGGGCGCAAGTAAGGCGTCAGTAGGGCACAACTCGGGCGCAACTAGGGCGCTAGTAGGGCGCAAGTAGGACACAACTAGGGTGCAACTAGGGCACAACTAGGGTGAAACTAGGACATAGCTAGAACCTTACTAAAGCACAATAACGGTGCAACTAGGTTACAAGTATGGTGCAACTAGGGTACAAATAGGGCACAACTAGAACGCAAGTAGGGTGTACATACGGCGCAAGTAGGGTGCAAGTAGGAAGTAGCTTGGGTGGAACTAGGGCGCAAGTAGGGTGCAACTAGGCCGCAAGTAGGGTACAACTAGGGTGCAACTATGGCGTAAAAAGGGTGCAATTAGGACGCAAATAGGACACAAGTAGGGTATAACTAGGACGTAACTAGGGCGCAACTAGGGCACAATTAGGGTGCATGTAGGACACAAGTAGGATACAAATAGGGCACAAATAGGACACAATTGGGAAGCAAGTAGGACGCAAGTAGGGCGCAAGTAGGACACAACTAGGTTGCAGCTAGGATGTAACTAGGGCACAACTAGGGCACAACTAGGGCGCACATAGGGTGAGACTAGGACACAACTAGGACGTAATTAGGATGTATCTAGGTTGTAGCTAGTGTCCAAATGAGGCGCAACTAGGCCGCGACTACGGCGCAACTAGGGCGCAACTCTGGTGCAACTAGAGCGCAACTAGGGCACAAGTAGGGTGCGAGTAGGGCGCAAGTAGGGTGTAACTAGGGTGTAACTAGGGCATAGCTAGTGTCCAACTGAGGCACAACTAGGACGCAACTAGGGTGCAACTTGGATGCAACTAGGGTGCAAGTAGGGCGCAAGTAGGACACAACGAGGGTGCAAGTAGGACGCAACTAGGACGCAACTAGGGCACAACTAAGATGCATGTAGGGCGGAAGTAGGATGCAACTAGAGCGCAAATAGGGTACAAGTAGGGCACAAGTAGGGCATAACTAGAGCGCAAGGAGGGTGCATCTAGAGCGCAACTAGGGAGCAATTAGGGTGCAACTAGGGCGCAACTAGGGTACAAGTAGGTATCAAGTAGGGCAAAACTAGGGCGTAACCAGGGTGCAAGTAGGGTGCAAATAGGGTGCAAGTATCGTGCATCTAAGATGCATCTAGGACGCAACTAGGGCACAAGTAGGGTGGAAGTAGGGTGCAAGTAGGACACAACTGGGGCACAACTATGGTGTACCTAGGGTGGACGGAGGGTGCAAGTAGGATGTAAATAAGGCGCAACTAGGACGCAAGTAGGGGGCAAGTAAGGCGCAACTAGGGTGTAACTAGGACACAACTAGGGTGCAACTAGGACGCATGTAGGGTGTAAATAGGGCACAACTAGGGTACAACTAGGGCACAACTAGGGTGTAACTATGTCACAGATAGTGCCCAACTGAGGCGCAACTAGGGTGTAACTACGACACAACTAGGGTGCAACTAGGACGCATGTAGGGTGCAAATAGGGCACAACTAGGGTGCAACTAGGGCACAACTAGGGCGTAACTATGTCGTAGATAGTGCCCAACTGAGGCGCAACTAGGGCACAACTAGGGCGCGAATAGGGTGTAACTACGGTGTAACTAGGGCTTAACGAGGGCGCATCTATGGCACAATTAGGGTGCAACTAGGGTGCAACTAGGGCCCGAGTAGGAAACATGTAGTGCGTTACTAGGGTGTAACTAGGGCACAACTAGGGTGCAAGTAGGGTGCAAGTAGGACGAGAGTAAGGCTTAACTAGAGCATAATTAGGGTGCAAGTAGGACGCAAGTAGGGTGTAAGTATGGCGTTAGTAGGGCTTAACTAGGGCACAACGAGGGAGCAACTAGGGTGTAAGTAGAACACAAATAGGGTGTAACTAGGGTGCAACTAGGATGTAACTAGGGCGCAAGTAGGATGCAAGTAGGACGCAAGTAGGATGCAACTAGGGTGTAACTAGGGCACTACTAGGACGTGGCTAGTGCACAACTCTGTACGACATCCTCCAGCTCTGTACAACTTCGTTAAACTCCATACAACTCAGTATAACTCTATATAACTTTGTACAACTCTGTTCAACACTGTTAAACTTGCAACAACTTGTTATAACTCTGTACAATTCCACATAAATTTGTACAACTCCGTACAACTTTGTACTCCTCTGTAAATCTCCGTTCAACTCCGTACAAATCCGTACAAAGTGCTACACACCTGTACACCTCTATACAGCTACTTACAACTCCGTACAACTACGTACAGCTCTGTACAAATTTCTACAACTCCGCACAACTCTGTACAACTCCGTACAACTTTGTACAACTCTACACACCTCCTTACAGCTCCCTACAACTCCTTACAACTACATACACCTCCACACACATCCATACAACTACGTACAACATTTCCACAAATTCCTGACATAGTCAAACTATTTTGTCATGGTCAGTGACATACGCCTACTTTGGTTGGTTATTGTGCATGGTGGCCATACCGTGCCACTACCTAGAGAAGGTCTTTGTACTTGCTAGTCAATAACTAGTATTCCGAATCCATCGTTTCCCCGTCGGACCATTTGTGAATTGTATTATGAGTTGTCAACTTTGACCACACATAGTGAAACCTCTGGTAATGTTCAGTAACATATGCCTACTTTGGTTGGTCATTCTGCATGGTAGCCATGCCGTGCCACTACTTATCAAAGGTCTTTGTACTTGCCATTCAATAGCTAGTACTCCCAAACTATCAGAAACATGAATCCGACAAGGTCATCTCCATAACAAATACCCCTCGGATAATCCGAGCTCTCGATACAGGTTCATGTCTCGCCCCTAACCTCCTCGGCAACAGCTGGTCGGTCACAACCGTTCCACCAGAGTCATTCCGCCCCTAATAAGAGATCACGTCGCTGCGCGTATGGCTAGCAGAAAGAAGCCATTAATGCTTTTCTGTTGTATATATGGAGGATGTTCATTCCCTCCCAAGTTTAACCAGACTAGTTCTCTTCATCCTGTTCGCCTTTGGTTCTGCGGCTTCGCCACCGTGTCTTTGCTTTGCTTGTTCTTTACTCACTCTGCTCTTGCCATGCACTCTCCGTTCACGCCTTCATGCTTAATCTCTCTCAACTCTTTGCGCAACACCCATCAACTCATCAATCTCACTCCGCCTAAAGCTTCCTTCACGGGTATCCTGTCTACCTTGTACATCTGCTCAGCACATCATCTCGTGTTGACCCTCCGGGACAAACTCCCTACAACGACTTGCGCCTCTCTGCTTTCGTCACCCGTCTATTGTGCCTGCAGATGACTCCATGCTTCTATCTACTTCTGCATGTCCTCATGCTTCACTGCATGCCTCTGACACAAACCATTATTTCCCCCTCTGAACATTTGTAACTTGATTTACGAGTTGTCAATGTTGACCATCCATAGTGTAATTCTTTGGTGATGGTCAGTGACACATGCCTACTTTGGTTGGTCATTGTGCAGGGTAGCCACACCGTGCCACTACGCATTGAAGGTCATTGTACTCGCTAGTCAATAACCATTATTTGCAAACCATTGTTTCCCCCTCCGACCATTTGTGAATGAAATGATGAGTTGCAAACATTGACCACACATAGTGAAATTAATTGGTCATGGTCAGTGACATATGCATAGTTTGGTTGTTTTTTGTGCATGGTAGTAACACCATAGCACTACTTATTGAAGGTATTTTTACTTGCTAGTTAGTAACTAGTATTCCCAAATCATTGTTTCCCCATCTGACCATTTGTGACTCGTATTATGAGTTGTCGACTTTGACCACACATAGTGAAACTCTTCAGTCATGGTGAGTGACATAAGTCTACTTTGGTTGATCATTGTCCATGGTAGACACACCATAAAACTACGTATTGAAGGTCTTTATACTTGCTATTTGATGACCAGTATTTCCAAACCATTATTCTCCCCTCTGACCATTTGTGAATCGTATTATGAGTTGTCATCATTGACCACACGTAGTGAAATTCCTTGGTCATGGTCAGTGACATATGCCTACTTTTGTTGGTCATTGTGCATGGTAGCTACACTGTGCCAAAATGTATTGAAGATCTTTGTACATGCTAGTTATAACTAGTATTCCCAGACCATTATTTTCCCCTCTGACCATTTGTTACCTGTATTATGGGTTGTAAATGTTGATCAGAAATAGTGAAATTCTTTGGTCATGGTCAGTGACATATGAATACTTTCGTTGGTCATTTTGCATGGCGGCCCCATCGTCCACTACTTATTGAATTTCTTTGTACTTGCCAGTAGATCACCAGTATCCTCAAACCATTGTTCCCCCCTTTTACCATTTGTAACTCGTGTTATGAGTTGGCATTGTTGACCACACATAGTGAAATTCGTCGGTCATGGTCAGTGACACATGCCTACTTTTGTTAGTCATTAAGCCTGGTAGCCATATCGTGCCACTACTTATTGAAGGTCTTTGTACTTGGTAGGCAATTAATACTACTCACAAATCATTGTTTTCCCCCTCTGACCATTTGTGACTTATACTATGAGTTGTCAACGATGACCACCCATAGTGAATGTTTTTGGTCATTGTCTGTAACAAATGCCTACGTATGTTGGTCATTGTGCATGTTAGTCACACCATGCCACTACTTATTGAAGCTCTTTGTACTTGCTATTTGATAACTAGTATTCCAAAACCATTGTTTCCCCCTCTGACCATTTGTGACTCATTTTATGAGTCATCAACGTTGATAACAAATAGTGAAATACTTTGGTCATGATCAGTCACATATGCCTACTTTGGTTGGTCATTGTACATGGTAGCCACACCTTGCCACTACTTATTCAATGTCTTTGTACATGCTGGTTGGTATCTAGTATCCCCAGACCATTGTTTCCCCCGCTGACCATTTGTGACTTGTACTATGAGTTGTCAGTGTTGACCACACACAGTGAAATTCTTTGGTCATGGTCAGTGACATATGCCTACTTTGGTTGGTTATTGTGCATGGTAGCCACACCGTGCCACTACTTAGTGAAGGTCTTTGTACTTGGTAGGAAATGACTAGTATTCCTAAACCATTGTTACCCCCTCTGACCATTTTTCACTTGTATTATGAGTTGACAACGTTGACCACTTGTAGTGAAATTCTTTGGTCATGGGCAGTGACATATGCCTTCTTTGGTTCGTTGTTGTCCATGGTAGCTATACTTTGCCACTGATTATTGAAGATATTTGTACATTTTAGTTGATAGCTAATATTTCCAACCGTTTTTAACTCCTCTGACCATTTGTGACCTAAGTTATGAGTTGTCAACATTGACCATACATACCAAAACACATTTGTCATTGTCAACGACATATGCCTACTTTGGCCGGTCATTGTGCATGGTAGCCACACTGTTCCACTAATTATTGAAGGTCTTTGTACTTTCTAGTCAGTAACTAGTATTCCCAAACCATTTTTTCCTCTCTGACCATTTGTGACTTGTATTATGCGTTGTCAACTTTGACCACACATAGTGAAATGTTTCAAACATAGTTTGTTTGAGATGTCTACTTTGGTTGGTCATTGTGCATGACAGCCACACCGTGCCACTACTTTTTTAAGGTCCTCGTACTTACTACTCAATAACTAGTATTTCTAAAGCATTTTCCCTTCTGACCATTCGTGCATTGTATTACAAGTTGTCAACGTTGAACACACATAGTGAAATTATTTTGTTATGTTCAGTGACATTGGCCTACTTTGGTTGGTCATTGTGTGGGGTAGCCATACTGCACCACTACTCTTTGAAGGTCTTTGTACCCGCTAGTTAGCAACTAGTGTTCCCAAACCATTGCTTCCCCCTCTGACCATTTGTGACTTGTATTATGATTTCTCAATGTTGGCCACACAAAGTGAAATTCTTTGGTCATGGTCAGTGATATAAGTCTACGTTGGTTGGTCATCGAGCATTGTAGCCACACCATGGCACTACTTACTGAAGGTCTTTGTACTTGCTATTTGATATCTAGTATTTTCAAAACCATTGTTTCCTCCTCTGACCTTTTGTGACTCGTATTATGAGCTGTCAATGTTGACCACACATAGTGAAATTCTTTGGTCATGGTCAGTGACATATGCCTACTTTGGTTGGTCATTGTGCATGGTAGCCTCACCGTGCCCGTACTCATTAAACGTCTTTGTACTTGCTAGTCAATACCCTGTAATCCCAAATCATTGTTTCCCCTCTGACCATGTGTGACCCGTATTATGAGTTGTCATCATTGACCACCCATAGTGAAATTCTTTCGTCATGGTCAGTGACATATGCCTTCTCTGGTTGTTCATTGTGCATGGTAGCCATACTGTGCCACTACGTATTGAGGATCTTTGTGCATGCTAGTTGTTTAGTAGTATTCCCAAACAATTGTTTTCCCCTCTGACCATTTGTGACCCGTATTTAGGGTTGCCAACGTTGACCACACATAGTGACGCTCGTTGGTCATGATCTGTGACATATGCCTACTTTAGTTGGTCATTGTGCATGGTGGCCACATAATGCCACTGCTTATTGAAGGTCTTTGTAATTGCTAGCCAATAAGTAGTATTTGCAAATCATAGTCTCCCCCTCCGACCAGTTGTGACTTGTATTATGAGTTGGCAACGTTGACCACACAAAGTGAAATTCTTTGGTCCTTGTCAGTGACATATGCCTACTTTGGTTGGTCATTGTGCATGGTAGCCGCACCGTGCCACTACTTATTGGAGGTCTCGGTACTTGCTAGCGATTAAAGAGTACTCGCAAATCATTTTTTCCCCTTCTGACCATTTGTGACTCGTCTTATGAGTCGTCAACGTTGACCACAAATAGTGAAATTCTTTGGTCATTTTCAGTGACATATGCCTACTTTGTTGGTCATTGTGCATGGTAGCTACACCGTGAGACTACTTGTTGAAGGTCTTTGTGCTTGGTATTTGAAAAATAGTATTCCAAAACCATTGTTTTCCCCTCTGACGATTTGTGACTTGTCTTATGATTTGTCAACGTTTACCACAAATAGTGATATGCTTTGGTCATGGCCAGTGATATATGCCTACTTGGGTTGGTCATTGTGCATGGTAGCCACACCTTGCCACTACTTAATGAATGTCTTTGTACTTGCTAGTTGGTATCTGCTTTTTTCCCACCCCATTGTTTCCCCCTCTGACCATTTGTGACTTGTATTATGAGTTTACAATGTTGACCACCCATATTGAAATTCTTTGGTCATGATCAGTGACATGTGCCTTCTTCGATTGGTCATTGTGCATGGTAGCTACACTGTGCCACTACTTCTTGAAGATATTTGTACATGCTAGTTGATAACTAATATTTCCAACCGTACATTCCTCCTCTGAAAATTTGTGACTTGAATTATGACTTGTCAACGTTGACCACACATAGTGAAATTCATTTGTAATGGTCAGTTACATATGCCTACTTTGGTTGGTCATTTTGCATGGTAGCCACAACGAGCCACTACTCATTGAAGGTCTTTGTACTCGCTTGAAAGTAACTAGTATTTCCAAACCATTTTTTCCCTCTCTAACCATTTGTGACTTGTACTACGAGTTTTCAACTTTGACCACACATAGTGAAATTCTCTGATCATGTATTGTGACATATGCCTGCTTTGGTTGGTTGTTCTGCATGGTAGCCACACTGTGCCACTCATTTTTAAATGTTTTGTACTTGATAATAAACACATAGTATTTCCAAACCATTTTCTCCCTTCCAAACATTTGCAAATTGTTTTATGAGTTGTCAAAGTGAACCACACATGGTAAAAATAATCTGTTGTGTTCAGAGACATATGCCTGCTTTGGTTGGTAATTGTGCATGGTAGCCATATTGTGCCACTACGTATTGAAGATATTTCTACTTGCTGGTAAAAAACTAGTATTCCAAAGTCATCATTTCCCCCACGGACCATTTGTGAATCCTATTACAAGTTGTAAATGTTGACCACACAAAGTGAATTTCTTTGGTCATGTTTAGTGACATGTGCCTACTTTGGTTGGTCACTGTGCATGGTAGCCAAACCATGCCACTACTTATTGAACGTATTTGTACGTGCTAGTTGATAACTAGTATTTCTAAACCACTGTTCCCCCTCTAACCATTTGTGAATCGTATTTTGAGTTGTCAATGTTGACCACACATGGTGAAATTACTTGGTCATTGTCAGTTACATATTCCTACTTTGCTTGGTCATTGTGCATGGTAGCCACATCATGCCACTACTTAATGAAGGTCTCTGTACCTGATATTCAATAACTAGTATTTGCAAACCTTTTTTCCCCCCTCTGACCACTTGTGACTGAATTTATGAGTTGTCAATGTTGGCCACACTTAGTGAAATTCATTGGTCCCGGTCCGTGACATATGCCTACTTTGGTTGGTCATTGTGCATGGTAGCCACACTGCACCAATACTTATTCAAAGTCTTTGCACTTGATAGTCAGTAACTAGTATGCCCTAACCATTGTTTCCCCCCGCTGAACACTTGTGGCTCGTATTATGATTTTTCAACGTTGAGCAAAGAAAGTGAAATTCTTTGCTCATGGTCAGTGACATAAGTCTACTTTGGTTGGTCATTGTGCATGGTAGCCACACCATGCCACTCCTTATTGAATTTCTTTGCACTTAACAGTTGAAACCTAGTATTCCCAAACCATTATTTCCCCTCTGACCATTTGTGACCCTTGTTATGAGTCGTCAATGTTGACCACGCAAAGTGAAATTCTTTGGTCATGATGAGTGACATATGCCTACTTAGGTTGTTCATTGTGCATGGTTTCCACACCGTGCCACTAAATATTGGTGGTATTTGTACTTGCTACTGAGTAAATAGTATTCCCAAACCATTGTTTCCCCCGTCTTTCCATTTGTGACTCATGTTATGAGTTGTCAAAGTTGACCACAAAGTGAACTTCTTTGGTTATGGTCAGTGACATCTGCCTACTTTGGTTGGTCATTGTGCATGGTAGCCATAATGTGCCACTACGGATTGAAGGTCTGTGTACATGCTAGTTGATAACTAGTATTGATAACCCATTGTTTCCCCCCTTGACCATTTGTGCCTTGTATTGTGAGTCAGCAAATTTGAAGACACAGTGAAATTCTTTGGTCATGGCCATTGACATATGCCTACTTTGGTTTTCCATTGTGCATGGTAGCCACACCGTGCCACTACTTATTGAAGGTCTTCATACTTGCTAGTCGATAACTAGTATTTCCAAATCATGGTTCCCCCCTCTGACCATTTGTGAATAGTTTTATCAGTTGTAAACGTTGACCACATATAGTGATTATTTTGTCATGGTCAGTGACAAATGCCTACTTTGGTTGGACATTGTGCATGGTAGTCATACCGTGCCAAAACGTATTGAAGCCTTTGTACTTGCTAGTCAACAACTAGTACTCCAAACCCATTGTTTCCCCCTCTCACCATTTGTGAGTCGTGTAATGAGTTGTCAATGTTGACCACACATAGTGAAATTATTTGGTCATGCTCAGTGACATGTGCCTACTTTGGTTGCTCATTGTGCATGGTAGCCACACCGTGCCACTTCTTATCGAAGGTCTTTGTACTTGCCATTCGATAAATAGTACTCCCAAAACATTCTTTCCCCCTCTGGCCATTTGTAACTTAAGTTATTAGTTGTCAAATTTGACCACCCATACTGAAATTCAGTGGTCATGGTGAGTGACACATGCCTACTTTGGTTGGTCATTATGCATGGTAGCCACACCGTGCCACTACGTATTGAAGGTCTTTGTACTTGCTAGTCAATAACTAGTATTTCCATTGTTCTCCCCTCTCACCATTTGTGAATTGTATTATGAGTTGTCCACGTTGACCATACATATTGCAACTATTTGATCATGGTCAGTGACATATGCCTACTTTGGTTGGTCATTATACATGGTAGCCATACGGTGCCACTACGTATTGAGGGCATTTGTACTTTTCTAGTCAAGAAGTAGTATTGCAAACCCATCGTTTTCACCTCTGACCATTTGTGAATCGTATTATGTGTTGTCAATGTTGACCACACACAGTGAAATTCTTTGGTCATGTTTAGTGACATATGCCTACTTTGGTTGGTCATTGTGCATAGTAGCCATACTCTGCCACTACTTATTGAAGGTCATTGTACTTGCCAGTCAATAACTAGTACTCCCAAACCATTTTTCCCCCCCTGTGAAAATTTGTGAATTGTCTTAAGAGTTGTCAATGTTGACCACACATAATGAAATTCTTCGGTCATGGTCAGTGATATGTTCCTATTTTGGTTGGTCATTGTGCATGGTAGCCACACTGTGCTTCTACTTATACAAGGTATTTGTAATTGATAGTTAAGACATAGCAGTCCAAAACCAATGTTTCCCTCTCTGACCATTTGTGACTCTTATAATGAGTTTTCAATGTTGACCCCACATATGAAAATATTTTGTCATGGTTAGTGACAGATGCCTACTTTTGTTGGTCATTGTGTAGGGTAGCCACACCGTTCCACTACTAATTGAAGGTCTTCTTACTTTCTAGTTGATAAGTTGTATTCCCAAACCATTGTTTCTCCCTCTGACCGTTTGTGACTCACATTATGAATTGTGAATGTGGACCACACACATTGAAATCCTTTGGTCATGGACAATGACATATGCCAACTTTCGTTGGTGGTTGTGCATGATAGCCACACTATGCCACTACTTTTTGAAGGTCTTTTTTCTTTCTACTCAACACAAAATATTTCCAACCCATTGTCTCCCCCTCTGACCATTTGTGAATCACATTAGGAGATGTCAACGTTAACCACGCATAGTGAAGTTCTTTGGTCATGGTCAGTGACATAGGCCTACTTTGGTTGTCATTGTCCGTGGTAGCCACGCAGTGCCGCTGCTTATTTGAGGTCTTTTTACCTGCAAGTGAATAAATAGTATTCCCAGCTCATTTTTTCCCCCTATGACAATTCGTGACCTGAATTATGAGTTGTCGGTTGACCACACATAGTGAAATTCATTGGTCAAGGTCAATGACATAAGCCTACTTTGGTTGGTCATTTTCCATGGTAGCCACATCATGCCAATACTGAATGAGGGTCTTTGTACTTGTTTGTTGATAACTAGTATTCCCAACCCATTGTTTCCCCCTCTTACCATTCATGACTTATATCATGCATTGTCAACGTTGACTACACATAGTGAAATTCGTTGGTCATGGACAGTGACATATGCCTACTTTGGTTTGTCATTGTGCATGAAAGCCACTTCGTGCAACAACATTTTGAAGGTCTTTGGACCTGCTTGTCAATAACTAGTATTCCCAAACCTTTTTTTCCCCCTTTTGACCAGTTGTGACTCATATAAATAGTTGTCAAAGTTTACCACACATAGTGAAATTCCTTGGTCATGGTTAGTGACATATGCCTATTTTTGTTGGTCATTGTGCATGGTGGCCACACCATGCCACAACTCACTGAAGTTATTTTTACTTGGTAGTCAAGAACTAGTATTCCCAATCCATTATCCCCCCCCCCCTCTGACCATTTTTTACTCGTGTTATGATTTTTAGATGTTGACCACACATTGTGAAATTCTTAGGTCATGGTCAGTGACATATGTCTGCTTTGGTTGGTCATTGTTCATGGTAGCCACACCATGCCACTGCTTATTGAAGGTCCTTGTACTTGCTACTTGATACCTAGTATTCTCAAACCATTGTTTACCCCTCTGACCTTTTTCTGACTTGTATTATGAGTTGTCAATGTTGACCACCCATCGTGAAATTTGTTAGTCATGGTGAGTGACAAATGCCTACTTCGGCTGGTCATTGTGCATGGTATTCATACCCAGCCACTACTTATTGAAGGTCATTGTACTTGTTCGTTGATAACTAGCTTTCCAGAATCTCCCCCTCTGACCATTTGTGACTCGCATTATGAGTTGTCAATGTCGACCACACAGTGAAATTCTTAGGTCATGATCATTAATGTATGCCTCCTTTGGTTGGATATTTGTGCATGGTAGCCTTGCCGTACCACTACTTGAATGCCTTTGTACCTTCTAGTCGATAACTAGTATTCCCAAACCATTTTTTTCTCCTCTGTCCATTTGGGACTCGTATTATGAGTTGTCAACATTGACAAACCATAGTGAAATCTGTGGTCATTGTTGGTGACATATGCCTTCTTTGGTTGGTCATTGTACATGATAGCAACACTGAGCCTCTACTTATTGGAGATCTTCGTACATGCTAGTTGATAACTAGTATTCTTAAACCATTGTTTTCCCCTCTAACCATTTGTGACCCGTATTATGGTTTGTCAACGGTTATCACTCATAGTGAACTTTGTTGGTCATGGTCAGTGACATATGCCTACTTTTGTTGGTCATTTTTCATGGTGGCCATATTGTGCCACTACTTATTGAAGTTCCTTGTACTTGCCAGTTGATGACTAGACTTCTCATACCACCCCCCCCCCCCCTCGGACCATTTGTGACTCGTATTATGAGCTGGCAACATTGACCACACATAGTGAAATTACATGGTCACAGTCAGTGACATATGCTTACTTTGGTTGGTCATTGTGCATGGTAGCCACACCGTGCCACTATGTACTGAATGTCTTTGTACTTAATACGTAATAACTAGTATTTGCAAGCCATTGCTTCCCCATCTGACCATGTGTGAGCTGTATTATGAGTTGTAATCGTTGACCACCCATAGTGAAATTATTTGGTCATGGTCAATGACTTATGCCTACTTTGGGTGATCATTGTGCATGGTAGCCAGAATGTGCCACTACGTATAGAATGTCTTTGTACATGCAAGTTAATAAACAGTACCCCTAACCCCTTTTTTTTTGCCTCTGTCCATTTGTATCTCGCATTATGATTCAGCAACGTTGATGACACATAGTTAAATTCTTTGGTCATGGTCATTGACATATTCCTACTTTGGCTAGCCATTGTGCACGGCAGCCACACCGTGCCACTTCTTATTGAAGGTATTTGTACTTGCTAGTCAATAACTAGTACTTTGAAATCATTGTTCTGCCCTCTGACCATTTTTTACTTAACTTATGGATTGTCAACGTTGACTACACATAGTGACATTCATTGGTCATGGTAAGTGACATGTACCTACTTTGGTTGGTCTTTGTGCATGGTAGCCACACCGTACCACTACTTGTTGAAGGGCTTTGTAGTTTTTTGTTAGTAACCAGTATTCCCAAACCATTGTTCCCCCCTCTTACCATTTGTGACTCGTGTTATAAGTTATCAACGTTGACGATACATATTGAAATTCTTTGGTCATGGTCAGTGACATATGCCTACTTTGGTTGGTCATTGTTCATGGTAGGCACACAGTGCCACTAATCAATGAAGGTATTTGTACTTTCTAGTCAATAACTAGTATTTGCAAATCATTGTTCGCCCTCTGACCATATGTGAATATGGTCAGAGGGCGAACAATGTATTATGAGTCGTAAACGTTGACCACACATGGTGAAAATCTTTGGTCATGGTTAGTGACATATGCCTACTTTTGTTGGTCATTGTGCATGTTTGCCATACCGTGCGCAAGCGTATTGAAGGTCTTTGTACTTGCTAGTCAACAATTAGTATTCCAAACCCATGGTTTCCCCCTCTGATCATTTGTGAGTCGTTTCGTGAGTTGTCAATGTTGACCACACATGGTGAAATTCTTTGGTCATGTTCAGTAACATGTGCCTACTTTGGTTCGTCATTGTGCATGGTAGCCACATCGTGCCACTACTTTTTGAAGGTCTCTGTACTTGCCAGTTGATAACTAGTAATCCCAAACCATTGTTTTCCCCTCTGACCATTTGTAACTTAAATTATCAGGTGTCAACGTTGACCACCCAGACTGAAATTCTGTGGTCATGATCAGTGACGTATGCCTACTTTGGTCGGTCATTGTGCATGGTAGCCACACCGTGCCACTACTTATTGAAGGTATTTGTACTTGCTAGTTGGCAACTAGTATTTCTAAAGGGTTTGGGAATACTTGTCATCAACTTTGACCACCCATAGTGAAATTATTTGGTCATGGTCAATGACATGTGCCTACTTTGGTTGGTCAGTGTGCATGGTAGACATAATGTGCCACTACGTATTGAAGGTCTTTCTACATGCTAGTACTACTTCTGAATTAAAGTTCTTTGTACTTGATAGTCGACAACTGGTATTCCCAAACCATTGTTTCCCCCTCTGACCCTTTGTGCCCCACTTCCGCCCTAGTTACGCCCTAGTTGCGCCCTAGTTACGCCCTAGTCGCACCTCAGTTGGACACTAGCCACGCCCTAGTTACACCATAGTTACATTCTAGTTACGTCCTGGTTGCATCCTACTTGTGTCCTTTGTGCGTCCCACTTACCTCCTCGTTTTGCCCTTGTTCTGTCCTAGTTGCACCCTCATTGCGCCCTAGTTACACCCTAGTTGCACGTCAGTTGGACACTAGCTATGCCCTAGTTGCGCCCCAGTTGTACCATAGTAAAGCCCTCCTTGCACCCTTCTTGCACCCTACTTGCGCCTACTTGCATCCTGGTTGCGCCCTAGTTACACCATATTTGCGCCTCAGTTGGCACTAGCCACATCATAGTTGCGCCCTTGTTGCGCCCGAGTTGCACCCTTGTTGTGCCGCAGTTGTGCCCTACTTGTGACCTACTTCCGCCCTACTTGCACCCTAGTTGCACCCTAGTTGCATCCTAGTTGCGTCCTACTTACGCCCTACTTGCGCTCTACTTGCGCCCTAGTTGCGCCCTAGTTGTACCCTGGTTTCACCCTACTTGCACCCTAATTGTGCCCTAGTTGGGCCCTAGTTGCACCCTAGTTGTACCCCAGTTACGCCCTACTTGTGTCCTACTTGCGCCCTAGTTGCACCCTACTTGTGCCCTACTTGCACCTAGATGTACCCTGCTTGTGCCCTAGTTGCGTCCTACTTGCGCCCTATTCTCGCCCTAGTTGCGTCCTACTTGTGTCCTACTTGCACCCTACTTGCGCCCTATTTGTGCCCTAGTTGCACCATAGTTACACCCTAATTGTACCCTACTTACACCCTTGTTGCACCCTAGTTGCGCCATATTTGTGCCCTACTTGTGCCATACTTGCGTTCTAGTTGCCCCCTAGTTGCACCCTACGTGTGCCCTACTTGTACCCTACTTACACCCTATTTGCATCCTAGTTGCACCCTAGTTGCGTCTTTGTTACGCCCTACTTGCGCCCTAGTTATGCCCTACTTGTGCCCTAGTTGCGCCTTACTTGCGACCTACTTGCTCCCTACTTGCGCCCCAGTTGTGCCCTAGTTGCATCCTAGTTTGGCCCTACTTGCGCCCTACTTGCACCATGCTTTTGCCCTAGCTGGACCCTAGTTGCACCCTAGTTGCGCCCTCGTTGCTTCCTAGTTAGGCCCTACTTGCACCCTACTTGCGTCCTAGGTGCGCCCTAGTTGTGCCCTAGTTGCGCCCTAGTTGCACCCTAGTTATCCCCTGGTTGCACCTCAGTTCGGCACTAGCTACGCACTAGTAGTGCCCTAGTTGGGCCCTAGTTGTGCCCTAGTTGTACCCTACTTGTGCCCTACTTACGTCCTAGTTACGTCCTACTTGTACCCTAGTTGCACACGACCTGTGTCCTAGTTGCGTCTCAGTTGGGTACTAGCTACGCCCTAGTTGCGCCCTAGTTGCATCCTGGTTGTGTCTAGTTGCACCCTAGTTGCACCCATCCTACTTGCGTCCTTGTTACGCCCTAGTTGCGTCCTAGTTGCATCCTACTTGCGACCTACTTGCGTCATACTTGTGCCCTAGTTGCGCCCTAGTTACACCCTAATTGAGTCCTACTTGCGCCCTACTTACACCCTACTTATGCCCTAGTTACGACCTAGTTGCGCCCTAGTTGTGCACGAGTTGCACCCTAGTTATGCCATACTTGCACCCTACTTGCGTCCTACTTACACCCTAGTTACGCCCTAGTTGTGCCCTAGTTGTGCCCTAGTTGCGCCTCTGTTGGGCACTAGCTACGCCCTAGTTGCATCCTAGCTACGCCCTTGTCCTGCCCTATTTGCACCCTACTTGTGCCCTACTTATGCCCTAGTTGTGTCTAACTTGTACCCTAGCTGCGCCAGACTTGCACCCTATTTGTACCCTAGTTGCGCCTCAATTGGGCACTAGCTACGACCTAGTTGTGTCCTAGTTTTGTCCTAGTGGCACCCTACTTGTGCCCTACGTGCATCCCATTTGCGTCCTAGTTGCGCCCTTGTTGGATTCTACTTGCGTCCTACTTGTGTCCTAGTTGCACCCTCACTGTGCCCTAATTGCGCCCTACTTGTGCCTCACTTGTGTCCTACTTACGCCCTAGTTGTCCCCTAGTTGCACCCTAGTTGCGTCCTACTTGTGCCCTACTTGCGCCCTTGTTGCGCCCTAGTTACGCCCTACTTGTGCCCTACTTGTGCCCTAGTTATGCACTGGTTACACCCTAGTTGTGCCCTAGTTACGCCCTACTTGCGCCCTAGGTGCACCCTAGTTGTGCCCTAGTTGCACCCTAGTTGCGCCTCTGTTGGGCACTAGATACATTTTAGTTTTGCACTAGGTGCACCCTAGTTGCGCCCGACTTGCGTCCAAGTTGCACCCTAGTTGCGTCCTACTTGTGCCCTACTTGCGCCATACTTGAGCCCTAGTTGTGTTCTAGTTGCATCCTACTTTTGCCCTATTTGTGCCCTACTTGCGCCCTACTTGCGACCTAGTTGTGCCATAGTTACGCCCTAGTTGCACTTTACTTGTGCCCTACTTGTATCCTAGTTGCGCCCTAGTTACATCCTAGTTGCGTCATAGTTGCGCCCTACTTGTGCCCTAGTTACACCCTACTTGCATCATACCTGCACCCTAGTTGCGCCCTAGTTGCATCCTAGTTGCGCCCTACTTTCACCCTAGTTACGCTTTACTTGTGCCCTAGTTGCGCTCTATGTGTGTCCTAGTTGCACCCTACTCACGCCCTACTTGTGCCCTATTTGCGCCCAATGTCCCTAGTTGCGCCCTACTTCTGCCTTAGTTACGCCCTAGTTGCACCCTTGTTGCGCCCTAGTTACGCCTCCACAGGGCACTTGCCACGCTTTAGTTGCACCCTAGGTACGCCCTAGTTGCTTCCTACTTGTACCCTACTTGTGTCCTACATGGGCCCTACTTGCATCCTAGTTATGCCCTAGTTGCACCCTAGTTATGCCCAAGTTGCGCCCTAGTTGTGCCTCAGTTAGGCACTAGCTACGCCCTTCTTGTGCCCTAGTTGCGCCCTAGATGCGCCCTACTTGCACTTTTCTTCCGCCCTACTCGCACCTCGTTGCGCCCTAGTTGTGCCCTACTTGCACCCTAGTGTGCCTCAGTTGGCACTAGCCTTATCCTAGTTACACCCTAGTTGTTTCCTAGTTAGGCGCTAGTTGTGCTCTAGTTGTGCCCTAGTTGAACCCTACTTGCGCCCTACTTGCACCCTAGTTGCACCCTAGTTGCACCCTAGTGGCGCCCTACTTACGTCCTACTTGCACCTTACTTGCACCCTAGTTACGTCCTACTTGCACCCTACTTGCGCCCTACTTGCACCCTAGTCGCACCCTAGTTGCGCCCTAGTTGCACCCTAGTTGCACCCTACTTGCGCTCTATTTGCGCCCTACTTGGGTCCTAGTTATGCCATAGTTGCATCCTACTTGCGTCCTGCTTGCATCTTACTTGCACCCTACTTGCCCCCTAGTTGCGCCCTACTTGCATCCTTGTTGCGTCCTAGTTGTGCTCCAGTTGGGCCCTTGTTGCACCTCAGTTAGGTACTACCTACGCCCTAATTGTACCCTAGTTGTGCCCTAGTTACACCCTTGTTGGGGAATACTTGTTACTGACTATGACCAAATCACAATACGAGTCCCAAATGGTCCAAGGGAGGAATAATGGTTTGGGAATACTTGTTGTTGACTACAAAGTACAAATACCTTCAATGAGTAGTGACACGGTGTGGCTACCATGCACAATGACCAACCAAAGTAGGCATATGTCACTGACAAAGACCAAAGAATTTCACTGTATGTGGTCAACGCCGACAACTCATAATACGAGTCTCAGATGGTAAGAGGGGGAAACAATTGTTTAGGAATACTAGTTATCAAATAGCCAGTACAAAGAACTTCAATAAGTAGTGGCACCCTGTGGCTAACATGCACAATGACCAACCAAAGTAGGCATATGTCACTGACCATGACCAAAGAATTTCACTATGTGTGGTCAACATTAACAACTCATAATACCAGTCACAAATGGTCAAAGGGGGAAACAATGGTTTAGGAATACTAGTTATCAAATAGCAAGTACAAAGACCTTCAAGAAGAAGTGGCATGGTGTGGCTACCATGCACAATGACCAACCAAAGTAGGCATATGTCACTGACCATGAACAAAGAATTTCACTATGGGTGGTCAACGTTGACAACTCATATTACAAGTCACACATGGTCAGAAGGGGAAAAAATGGTTTGGGAATACTAGGTATTGACTATGAAGTACAAAGTCCTTCAATACGGAGTAGCACGGTTTGTCTACCATGAACAAAGACCAGCCAAAGTAGGCATATGTCACTGACCATGACCAAAGAATTTCACAGTGGGTGGTCCACGATGCCAACTCATTATACAAATCACAACTGGGCAGAGGGGGGAACAATAGTTTGGGAATACTAGTTATTGACTGGTAAGTACAAAGACCTTTAACAAGTAGTGGCATGATGGGTCTAGCATGCACAATGACCAACCAACGAAGGCATATGTCACTGACCATGACCAACGAGTTTCACTATGTGTGCTCAACGTTGAAAGTTCTTTACATGAGTCACACCTGGTCAGAGGGGGGAAGCAATGGTCTGGCAATAATTGTTATTGACTAGCAAGTACAAAGAAGTTCAATAAGTAGCGGTATGGTGTGGCTGGCATGCATAATGACCAAACACAAAGTAGTCATATGTCACTGACTATAACCAAAGAATTCCACTATGTTTGGTCAACGTTCACAATTCATAATATGAGGCACAAATGGGCAGAGATGGAAATAATGGTATGGGAATACCAGTTTCCAACTAGCAAGTACAAATACATTCAATAAGTATTGACACGGTCTGGCTACCATGCACAATGACAAACCAAACTAGGCGTATGT
This sequence comes from Penium margaritaceum, assembly GCA_023375785.1. Taxonomy (NCBI): domain Eukaryota; kingdom Viridiplantae; phylum Streptophyta; class Zygnematophyceae; order Desmidiales; family Peniaceae; genus Penium; species Penium margaritaceum. Next base: position 97,655 of record SZWC01001685.1, read on the forward strand.
CATTGACCATGACCAAAGATTTTCACTATGTGTGTTCAATATCGACAACTCACAATACAAGTCACAAATGGTCAGCGGGGAAAACAGTGGATTGTAAACACTATTTATTGAAAAGCAAGTTCAAAGACCTTCAATAAGCAGTGGCACGGCGTGGCTACCATGGACAATGACCAAGCAAAGTAGGAATATGTCACTGACCACGACCAACGGATTTCACTACGCGTGGTTAACGCTGACAACTCGTAATACGAGTCACAAATTGTTAGATGGGGAAACAATTACTTGGGAATATTTTCAATCGACTAGCAAGTACAAAGACTTTTAAAAGGTAGTGGCACGGTGTGCCTACCGTACACAGTGACCAGCCAAAGTAGGCATGTGTCATTGGCCATGACCAAAGGATTTCACTATGTGTGGTCAACATTCACAATTCATGTTATGAGTCACAAATGGTGAGAGGGGGAAAGAATGGTTTGGGAATTCAAGGTACTGAATAGCAAGTAAAAAGATTTTCAATAAGTAGTGGAACGGTATGGCTACCGTGCACAATGACTTACGAAAGCAGGCAAATGTCACTGACCATGACCACACAATATCACTATGTGTGGTCAACATTGACAAGTCACAGATGGTTACAGGGAGAAACATTGGTTTGGGGATGTTATTCATGGACTACCAAGTAAAAATACCTTCAATAAGTAGTGGCACGGTGTGGCTACCATCCACAATGACCAACCAAAGGAGGCATACGTCATGGACCATGACCAACGAATTTCACTATATGTTGTCAACGTTGACAGCTTACAACATGAGTAACAACTGGTCAGAGGGGGGAACAATGGTTAGGGAGTACTAGTTATCAACTGGCAAGTACAAAAACTTTTAATATGGAGTGGCACAGTGTGGCTACCATGCACAATGTTCAACCAAAGTAGGCATATGTCACTGTCCCTGACGAAATAACTTCACTATGTGTCGTCAATGTTGACAACTCACAATACGATTCACAAATGGTCCGAGGGGGAAACCATGATTTTGGAATACTAGTTACTGAGTAGAAAGTACAAAGACCTTCAATAATTAGTGGTACGGTGTGGCTACCATGCACGATGACCAACCAAAGTAGGAAAATGTCACTGACCATGACCCAAGATTTTCACTATGTTTGGTCAACGTTGAAACCCCATTATATAAGTCACAAATGGTAAAAGGGGAAAACAATGGTCTGGGAATACTAGGAACCACTTCTTTCACATGCACAGTACAAAAACGGGCACAACAGGTCTACAAGGCCTTGAACCCTAAACTTATGCATGGCTACGGGATTGCTGATGCACTGCTTGGAAATCTGACCTATTTGGGGCTAAAGGTTTTTGACAAAACACTCCACTGCTAAAAGGATCATATCAATCAAGATATCAGGGAAGGACTCAAGCAAGTTCATTTAAGCAACCTTCATCAGCTGGGTGATGAACTCCCTTATAATCATAGGGAAATGTGGAATAACTTACTCATGCACTGTGGAGTAGAGGTTTCATCCATGTGGAGGGATGTATACTACCACGAGTACAAGAGGTCATGAGCTTAGAAGCCTTGTCACATTTACAGGGGGTGTTGGAAATACAATCTGGCAAGACAAAATCACTGGGACATTATCCGAGCTGTAAATTACAATTGAGAATCCCGGACGAACCAACTTGACAGACGGCTCTCGGAGACTACCCGTTGAGACCGAACAGTCAACAGATCTCCTTATGAAGTGACATGTGTCACCCGCGTCCAACGAGCAGAAAGACGCCGTTGCATATGTGTTTTGTCCTATTATATAAATATATACCTAGGATGTCCATTTACTCGAGTCTAACCCAGACCAGTTCTTTCATCCTCTTCACCTTCGGTTCTGTGGCTTCAGCACCGTGTCCTCGCTCTGCTTGCTCTTTGCTCACTCTGCTATCGCCATCCACTCTCCAAATCGTGACTGTTTGCTCCATCACTCATGTTCCTTTGCTCAACTCTCATCCGTCCATCACTCTCGCTACACCTCAACTATCTCTCACTGACTACCTGTCTACCTCTCAACTCTATCCAAAACACCACTTTCCTTCAAGCTTCTGCAACTATCTCACTATAACGTCTCACGTCTCTTTGCCACTGTCATCTGTCTGATGTATCTCCACATGTCTCATAGCTTCTGCCTGCTTCTACTGCTACCTTCGTCGCTTGCCACATCATTCTGACACTTGCTTGCTCCACAGTTCTCTGGCCTGTTCCACCGTTCTCTGGCTTTCTACACCGTTCTCTGGCTTGCTCTACCGTTCTCTGGCGTGCTCCACCGTTATCTGGTTTGTTCAACCATTCTCCAGCTTGCTCCACCATTCTCTGGCTTGTTCACTGTTCTCTAGCTTGCTGTACTAATTTTTGGCTTGTTCCACCATTCTCTTGCTTACTCTACCCTTCTCTGGATTGCTCTACTGTTCTCTGGCTTGCTCCTCCATTATTTGGCTTGATCAACCGTTCTCTGGCTTGCTCAACCATTTTCTGGATTGCTCCACTGTTCTTTGGATTACTCCACTGTTCTCTGGCTTGCTCTACCGTTCTCTGGCTTGCTCCACTTTTCTCTGTCTTGCTGAACCGTTTACATGCTTGCTCCACCGTTTGAAGGCTTGCTCCACCTTTCCCTAGCTGGGTTCACTGTTCACTGGCTTGCTCAACCGTTCTCTAGCTTACTCCACCGTTCTCTTGCTTGCTCCACCGTTCTCCGGCTTGCTCCACCGTTCTTTGTCTTGCTCTACCATTCCCTGGCTTGCTCCACCGTTCTCTGGCCTACTCCACCATTTCCTGGCTTGCTTCACCTTTCTATGGCTTGCTCCACCTTTTTTTGGCTTGCTCCAATTTTCTCTGGCTTGCTCCACTTGTCCCAGGCTTGCTCAACCGTTCTTTCATTGCTTCATCCTTTTGTGGCTTGTTCCACCTTTCTCTTGCTTGCTCCACCTTTCTTTGGCTTGCTCCACCGTTCCCTGGCTCAATCAACCGTTCTCTGGCTTGCTCTACCATTCTCTGGCGTGCTCCACTGTTCCTTGGCTTACTCCACCGTTCTCTTCCTTGCTCCACCGTTCTCTGGCTTGCTCCAGCGTTCTATGACTTGCTCCACTGTTCTCTGGCTTGCTCCACTGCTATGTGGACTGCTCTTCTGTTCTCTAGCTTGCTCCACCGTTTTCTGGCTTGCTCCTTCTTTATCTGGCTTGCTCCACCGTTCTCTCACCTGCTCCACCTTCCTCTCCCCTGCTCCACCTTTCTATGGCTTGATCCACCTTTCTCTAGCTTCCTCCACCTTTCTCTATCTTGCTCTGCCTTTCTCAGGCTTGTTTCCATTGTTTTCTGGCTTGCACCTCCTTTCTCTTGCTTGCTCCACCATTCTCTGGCTTGCTCCACTGTTCCCTGGCTTGCTCCCTTTCTCTGGCTTGCTCCATGTTTCTCTGGCTTGCTCAACCTTTCTCTGGCTTGCTACATATTTCTCTGGCTTCCTCCACCTTTCTCTGGCTTGCTCCACCTTTCTATGGCTGCTCTGCCTTTATCTGGCTTACTCCACCTTTCTCTGGCTTGCTTCACATTTCTCTGGCTTGCTCCACCATTCTCTGGCTTGCTTCACAATCCTCTGGCTTTCTCCACCTTTCTCTGGCTAGCTCCACCGTTCTATGATAAACTCCACCTTACTCTGGCTTGCTCCACCTTTCTCTTGCTTGTTCCACCTTTCTCTGGCTTCCACTTTTCTTTCGCTTGCTCCACCTTTCTCTGGCTTCCTCCACCATTCTATGGCTTGCTCCACTGTTCTCTTGCTTGCTCCACTGTTCTTTGGCTTAATCCACTGTTCCCTGACTTGCTCCACAGTTCTCTCGATTGCTCCACCTTTCTCTGGCTTGTTCCACCTTTCTCTGGCTTGCTCCATCTTTCTCTGGCTTGCTCCACCTTTCTCTGCCTTGCTCCACCACTGTCTGGGTTGCTCCACCGTTCTCTGGCTTGCTTCACCGTATGGTGGCTTGCTCCACATTTAGTTGGCTTGCTCCACCATTCTCTGGCTTGCTCCACTGTTCTCTAGCTTGCTCCACTTTTATGTGGATTGCTCCACCATCCTTTGGATTACTCCACCTAGCTCTGGCCAGCTTCATCTTTCTCTGGCTTGTTTCATCTTTCTCTGGCTTGCTCCACCTTTCTCAGGCTTGCTCGACCTTTCTCTGGCTCGCTCCACCTTTCCCTAGCTTGCTCTACCGTTCTCTGACTTGCTCCATCTTTCTCTGGCTTGCTCTACCGTTCTCTGGCCTGCGCCACCTTTCTCTAGCCATCTGCACCTTCCTCTGGCTTGCTCCCACTTGTCTGACTTGCTCCACCTTTCTCTGGCTTGCTCCACCTTTTCTCTGGATTGCTCCACAACTCTTAGTATTGCTCCACCATTCTCTGGCTAACTCCACTAATCTCTGGCTTGCTCCACCGTTATCTGGCTTGCCCTGCCATTCTTTGGCTTTCGTCACCGTTATCTGGCTTGCTCCACCGTTCTCTGGCTTGCTCCACTGTCCTCTGGCTTGCTCTACCATTCCCTGGTTTGCTCCACCATTATCTTCTTGCTCGACTGTTCTCTGGCTTGCTCCACCAATATCTATCTTGTTTCACCCTTCTCTGGCTTCTTCCCCGGTACGCTGGCTTGCTTGACCGACTTCTGGCCTGTTCCATCGTTCTCTGGATTCCTCCATCGTTCCATTACTTGCTCCACCATTATCCGGCTTACTCCACCAACCTCTGGCTTGCTCCACTGTTCTCTGGATTCCTCCCCCTTTCTGTGGCTTGCTCCACCGTTCTCTGGCTTGCACCACCGTTCTCTGGCTTGCTCCACCATTCTTTGGCTTGCTAGACCTTTGTCTTGCTTGCTCCTCCTTTCTCTGGCTTGCTCCACCATTCACTGACTTGCTCCATCGTTCTCTGGCTTGCCCCACCGTTCTCTGGCTTGCTCCACAGTTCCCTTTATTGCTCCACCGTTCTCTGGTTTGCTCCACCTTTCTCTGGCTTGCTCCTCCATTCTCTGGCGTCCTTCACTGTTCTCTTGCTTGCTCCATGGCTCTCTGGCTTGCTCGTCCATTATCTGGCTTGCTCCATCTTTCTCTGGCCTTTTCCACCTTTCTCTAGCTTGCTCCACCTTTCTCTGCCATGCTCCATCTTTCTCTGGCTTGCTCCACTGTTGTATGGCTTGCACCACCGTTCTCTGGCTTGCTCCACCATTCTCCGCCTTGCTCCACAGTTCTATGGCTTCGTCTACTGTTCTCTACCTTGCTCCACTGTTCTCCGGCTTGCTCCATTGTTCTCAGGCTTGCTTCACCATTCTCTAGCTTGCCCATTATTCTGTGGCTTGTTCCATCGCTCTCTGGCTTGCTCCACTGCTCTCAGCCTTGCTCCACCTTTCTCTAGCTTGCTCCACCTGTCTCTGGCCTGCTCTACCTTTCTATGGCTTGCTTCACCATTTTCTAGCTTGCTCCACCATTCTCTGGCTTCCTCCACCATTCTTTGGCTTGCTCCTTGGTTCTCTGGCTTGCTCCACCGTTCCCTGGCTTGCTCCAACGTTCTCTAGATTGTTCTGCCATTCTCTGGATTGCTCCACTCTTTTCTGGAATGCTCCACCATTCCCTGGCTTGCTCCAACGTTCTCAGGCTTGCTCCACCCTTCCCAGGCTTGCTCCACCATTCTCTCGATGGCTCCACCATTCTCTGGCTTGCTTCACCGTTCTCTGGCTTCCTCCACCTTTCTCTGATTTCCTCCAACTTTGTCTGGTTTGCTCCTCATTTCTCTGGCTTGCTAAACTGTTCTCTGACTTGCTGCACCATTCTCTGGCTTGCTCCCAACATGTGGCTTGCTCCAGATTTCTCTGGCTTGCTCCACCTTTTTCTGGCTTACTCCACCTTTTTCTGGCTTGCTCCATCTTTCTCTGGCTTGCTCCACCTTTATTTGTCTTGCTCCAATGTTCTCTGGCTTGCTCTACCTTTTTCTGGCTTGCTCCAGCTTTTCCTAGCTTGCTCCACCTTTCTCTGGCTTGCTCCACCTTTCCCTGGCCTGTTCCACCTTTCCCTGGCTTGCTCCACCTTTCTCTGGCTTGCAACACACTTCCCTCGATTGCTCCATTGTTCTTTTTCTTGTTCCACCATTCTCTGGCTTGCTCCAAACATCTCTGCCTTGCTCCACCTTTCTCTGGCTTCCTCGGCCGTTCTCTAGCTTGCTCCACCATTCTCTGGCTTGCTCCACTTTTCTCTAGCTTGCTCCACCTTCCCCTGGCTTGCTCCACCTTTCTCTGGCTTGCTCCACTGGTCTCTGGCTTGAACCACCATTCTCTTGCTTGCTCCACCGTTCTTTGGCTTGCTCCACCTTTGTTCCTTGCTCCTCCTTTCTCTGGCTTTCTCCGCTGTTCTCTGACTTGCTTCACCGTTCTCTGGCTTGGCCCATAGTTCTCTGGCTTGCTTCACTGTTCCCTTGCATGCTCCACCGTTCTCTGGCTTGCTCCACCGTTCACTGCCTTGCTCCTCCATTCTCTGGCTTGCTCAACCGGTCTCTGGCTTGCTGCATTGTTCTCTGGCTTGCTCGACCATTATCTGGCTTACTCCACCTTTCCCTGGCTTGCTCCACCTTTCTCTGGCCTGCTCTACCTTTCTCTTGCCTGCTCCATCTTTCTCTGGCTTTATCCACCTTTTTCTGGCTTGCTCCACCTTTCTCTGCTGTGCTCCTTCTTTCTTTGGCTTGCTCCACCGTTCTCTGGCTTGCAGCACCGTTCTCTGGCTTGCTCCACTGTTCTTTGACTTGCTCCACTGTCCTCTAGCTGGCTCCACCGTTCTCAAGTTTACTCCACCACTCTCTGGCTTGCCCACTATGCTCCGGCTTACTCCACGGTTCCCCAACTTGCTCCACTGTTTGCTGGCTTGCATCACCTTTATCTGGCCTCCTCCACCATTCTTGGACATGCTCCACTCTTTTCTGGCTTCCTATACCATTCTCTGGCTTGCTCCACCGTCCTCTGCCTTGCTCTACCGTTCTCTGGCTTGCTCCCAATCTGTGGCTTGCTCCATGCTTCTTTGGCTTGCTCCACATTTCTCTGGCTTGCTCCACCTTTCCCTGGCCTGCTCCATGTTTCTCTGGCTAGCTCCTCCTTTCTTTGGCTTGCTCCAACTTTCTCTGGCTTGCTCCACCGTTCTCTAGCTTGCTCCACCTTTCTCAGGCTTGCTCCACTATTCTCTGGCTTGCTCCACCTTTCTCTGGCTTGCTCCACTATTCTCTGGCTTGCTCCACCTTTCTTGGGCTTGCTCCACCGTTGTCTTGCTTGCTTTACCTTTCTCTTGATTCCTCCACCTTTCTCTTGCTTGATTCACCTTTCTCTGGCTTGCTCCACCTTTCTATGTCTTGCTCCATCATTCTCTGGATTGCTCCACCTTCCTCTGGCTTGCTCCACCGTTCTCTGGCTTCCTCCATTGTTTTCTGGCTTGCTCAAACTTTCCCTGGCTTACTCCATCTTTCTCTGGACTGCTCCACTGTTCTCTGGCTTGCTCCACCGTTCTCTGGCTTGCTCTACCTTTCTCTGGCTTACTTCATCTTTCTTTGGATTGCACCACCTTTCCCTGACTTGCTCCACTTTTAATTGGTTTGCTCAAACATTCTCAAGCTTCCTCTACCGTTCTCAGGCTTGCTCCAAATTTCTCTTGCTTGCTCCAACATTCTCTGGCTTGCTCCACCTTTTTCTGGCTTGCTCCAGCTTTTCCTAGCTTTCTTCACCTTTCTCTGGCTTGCTCCACCTTTCTGAGGCTTGCTCCACCTTTCCCTGGCTTGCTTTACGTTTCTCAGGCTTGCAGCACATTTCCCTCGCTTGCTCCATCCGCCTTTCATTGGCTTGCTCCAGCATTCTCTGGCTTACTCAACATTTCTCTGGCTTGCTCCACCTTTCCCTGGCTTGCTCGACCTTTCTCTGGCTTGCTCTACCTCTCTCTGGCTTGCTCCACCTTTCTTTAGCTTGCTCCACCTTTCCCTATCTTGCCCCACCTTTCTCTGTAATGCTCCACTTTTCTCTGGCTCTATCCACTTTTTCCTGGATTGCTCCACTTTTCTATAGTTTGCTCTGCCTTTCTCTTGCTTGCTCCACCTTTCCCTGGCTTGCTCCACCATTATCTGGCTTGCTCCTTTTTTCCGTGGCTTGCTCCACATTTCTCTGGCTTGCTCCATCTTTCTCTGGCTTACTCCAACTTTCCCGTACTTGCTTGACCTTTCTCTGGCTTGCTCTAGGGCTCTCTGGCTTGCTCCACCTTTCTCTGGCTTGCTCCACATTTCTCTGGCTTGCTCCACCGTCCTCAGGCTTGCTCCTCCTTTCTCTGGCTTGCTCCACCTTTCCCTGGTTTGCTCCACATTTTTCTGGATTGCTGCACCTTTCTATGGCTTGCTTCACATTTCCCTGGCTTGCTCCACCTTACCCTGGCTTGCTCCACCTTTCCCTTGCTTGCTCCACCGCTCTGGCTTGCTCCACCTTTCTCTGGCTTGCTCCACCTTTCCATGGCTTGCTCCATCTTTCATTGGCTTGCTTCATCTTTTTCTAGCTTGCTCCACCTTTCTCTGGCTTGCTCCACCTTTCTGTGGCTTTCTCCACCTTTCGTTAGCTTGCTTCACCTTTCTCTCGCCTGCTCGACCGTTCGCTGGCCTGCTTCAATTTTCTTAGGCCTGCTCTACCGTTCTGTGGCTTGCTCCAACTTTCTCTTGCTTGCTCCACCCTTTCCTGGTTTGTTCCACCATTCTCTTGCTTGCCCCACCTTTCTTTGGCCTGCTCTACCTTTTCCTAGCTTGATCAACCTTTCTATGGCTTTCTCCACACTTTCCTGTCTTGCTCCACCTTTTTCTGGCTTTCACCACCTTTTATTGGCTTGATCAACCTTTCCCTGGCTTTCTCTGGATTGATCCACCTTTCACTGGCTTACTCTACCTTTCCCTGGCTTGCTCCACCTTTCTCTGGCCTGCTCCACCTTTCCCTCGCTTGCTCCACCTTTCCCTGGCATGCTCTTAGTTTCTGTGTATTTCCCTACCTTTCTCTGGCTTGGTCCACATTTCCTTTGTTTCCTCCATCGTTCTCTGGCGTGCACCACCTTTCTCTGGCTTACTCCACTTTTCTCTCTCCTGCTCCACCGTTCTCTCTCCTGCTCCACCTTTCTCTGGTCTGCTCCACCTTTCTCTGGCTTGCTCCATCTTTCTCTGGCTTGCTCCACCGTTCTCTGGCTTGCTCCACCTTTCTGTGGCCAACTCCACCTTTTTCTGCTTTGCTCCACCTTTCTCCGGCTTGCTCCACGGTTCTCTGGCTTGCTCCACCTTTCTCTGGCATGCTACAGCATTCTATGGGGTGCTCCACCGTTCTCTTGCTTGCTCCACCTCTCTCTGGCTTGCTCCACCATTGTCCGGCCTGATCCACCTTTCTTTTGCCTGCTAAAGGGTGCACAAAGGTTCCAGGACCTTCGGTTCCTGAACCGCGGTTCTTGTTCTGGAAGTGGAACCGCGGTTCCGGTTTCAAGATTCTGGAACCGTCCACGAACTGAAGTTCCTGAACCCAGGTCTATGGAGGGGATGATGAGTTGCAGGTAGGATTTTAATGGGCTTTATTTGCTGACACGGAACCCTTGGAGGCCACGTGAGCACTGTCAAAAGAATACAACGAGGGAAGACTGCAACAGCAGAGGCACCGAGAAGCAATGAGGCATGTTGAGGCTTGTCAGACTGATGATGGCAGCAAAGAGACGTGAGATGTCACAATGAGTTTGTCGCAGGGGCTTGAAGAGAAGCCATGTGCGGAATTGAGTTGCAGGTCAGACAGGTAGCCAGCGAGAGAGAGTTGAGGCGGGGCGAGAGTAATTTGCGGATGAGAGTTGAGCGAAGGAATGAGGGTGATGAAGCGAAGAGTTGAGAGATTTAGAGTGGATTGCAATTGCACACTGAGCAAGGAGAGAGAAGAGCAAAGACAGCGGCAATGTCGTGGAACCAAAGGCGAACACGATGAAGATATCTGTTCTGGGTTACCTCGGAGAGAATGAACACCCTTTATTTATACATCAAAACAGGATAAAATACACAAGCAATGGCTTATCTTTGCTAGCCGGACGGGGGTGAAACCTGTCACTTTATCAGTGGATGACATGAGTATTGGTTATGTCAGAAGAATGCAAGAACTGGGACGGCAGTAGCAGAAGTAGGCAGAAGCAGCAGAACATGCACAGCTGTGTCAGCATGGTGATTGAAGCGAAAAGGTGCAAGCAGCCCCAAAGAGTTAACTGCAGAGCATGAGAAAGGGCGAGGTACCAAAGGCACGAGGTAGACGGGCGTTGGTTGAGAGAGATAGCAAGAGCGAAGTGAGTGATGCGTTGGCAATCGCTTGAACAAAGGAACAAGAGTGATGGAGCAAAGAGCTGCAAGGTGAGAGTGGTTGGCAAAGTCAAGACGGGCGAGGTGCGAGCAGAGCGAAGACACGGCGGCGAAGCCGTGGAACCAAAGGGGAGCAGGATGGGAAGAACTGTTCTGGTTAAGTTCAAGGGAATGAATATCCTCTGTGTATACAGGCAGAACAGGACAAAATAGAAGTGAAACTGCTTCTTTTCTCTAGTTGGACGTGGGTGAGAGGTGACACTTGTGGGGATGCCTTGACTTTGTTGCTCTCAACGGATATCTTTTGTTAAGAGCTGATTGACCAACTTGGTTTGGTGCGGGACCTGAACCGTTGCACAGATTTCCTATCATTGTGGTTTTTTTACAGACACCCCTAGGCACACTGATAAGGGTTAGAAGTGGACACATCTCCAATGACATTACGTTTAGTCTTATGAGGAGTTGTCCGAGCGAGTAAATTCTCCATCAGAGGGTTCTGGTGTTGGAGAGGGAGTTGGAGGCAGCGGAGGAGGAGAAGGAAGCCGGTATGGATTGAGCCCATGGGGTATTTCCGCGGTGCTCCTCTCCGGCACTCGTTTTGTTCAGAAGGTTCTCCTTATGTACACAACTCTTCAATGTTGTCCACAATGGCAGGGATGTCAAGTCCTCCCAAGATGATGATGTTGTGGAACAGGAGGTCTGTGGTTGCCAGTAGGAGAGCTCGGGCTTGGAGAAGAACGTGGTAATGTTTTTCCCGGTAGGCTTGGCCTTGGCGGGCGTACCAAACCACTTGGTGTATGAACAATCGCTTGAGGCAGAATCCACTGTCACTCTTCGAGTGACACGAATCAGACCATCCTCCCATTCAATGAAGTTATTGTCTTCTTCATCAACAAACTCGAGTACTGGGATGTCTGAAATCAGAGCGACCACATGTGGATCTGTATCGGGTCCACAGACACAAATGCGGAACTTGTCATGGGGTCCACGGCTGAACATGGTTGGAGGAACCAGGTCCACCAGAGTGAGTAACGCAGGGATGGAGCAGCATGCACTGTGGAGGCTGAAGAAGAGCAGCATGTGCTGAGGGAAGGTGAAAAGGGCCAACACGCCACTAGGATTCTGCTGTAGGCTTGAGAGCTGGCTGCTTCAAAGTGAGCAGCTAGTGTGCACGGCTGACAGCAGGTGCGGAAGGAGATGACGATGGAGAAGACAAGGGAAGCAAAGGATGACATTTGAACCGAAGTAGTGACAGATGGTCGGAGGGGCGCAGTTGCGGAAGTTGCGGCGTGGGCGCGGGTTGTTGCAACAGGCAATGAGACCACGCAGATTCTTGTGCCAAGCGGAGAATGATGATCGAAAGGCAAAGGAGCAGATGATAAATGAGCGAGAGTGGGGCAAAACCACGTGTGTTGCGGAAGGTTTGGCATAGTCACAGGTCATCGTAAAATGGGTGATGCGACCAGGCCAATCCGTTTGCCAAGCAGATGATGAGAGCAATGATGGTGGAGAAAGATGGATGGCTGAGTGGGTGCAGAGACAAAACCACGTACACTTCAAAATAGAGGAGTAGAATGGGGCAAGGGGAAGGCGACTGCCGATGCGGCGTGAGAAATCTGCTGCTAGCATGGGTGCAGGCTGCTGCAAAATGGGCAGCTAGCTCGTGCTGTTCCTTTTACTGGCAGTATATGTTGATGATTGCTGATGATGTAGGCAGAAGCCAATGAAAAGGAAGTGGGCGTAGGGGGAAAACCACGTGCGCTGCAAAACTTTTAGCGTGGGCCCAAGTCATTGCAAAACAGGCGAAAAGACCGGGCGGATCCTTGTGCCAATCGGAGAACAACAAGGAGAGCAAAAGAATGATTGATGATTGTGTGGACACAGGGGCGGAACCACATGCACTGCAGAGTGATGCTGATGATGATGAGGATGAAGCTGATGCTGAAGCGGTTTAGAAGGAGGCGGAGGAAGTTAAGATGAGGCAAGGAGAGGAGATGGATGCAGATGGGAAATGAGGAGGACGTTTGGAGGCTGAGGGTGAGATGGGATGAAGTTGATAAAGCAGCAATGGCAGGAGGAGGATGATGATGTCGCGGCGAGACTGATGGAGGAGCGGTAGTAGCAGGTGGAAGACAGAACGGGTGGATGAAGGAAGCAGAATTGGATGCGGGCGAGGCAACCAGTTCCTGTGTTGTCTAGAGAGTGACAGCTTGTTCCCCAGTTGGCCCAATACTGAGGGACAGGAAGACTCGCGGTGTCCGATTTCCTATCAGCAAGAGGAAGTGGATTGTAGCAGTGCAATTTGTGAGGTGGGCGGTGAGGCCGGTCCATGGATGTCAGGAGAGTGACGGCTTGTTCCCCAGTTTGCCCGAGACCGACGGGCAGGAAGACTGGTGGTGTCCGATATCATGATGGCGGAAGACAGTCTGCCGTTGCTGACATCTAGCAGAGGTGGTGGGGGAGAGCGGCCTGCAACGATGAATGCAAGAAAGCTGAGGTGGCTGGGGCGGATGGAGTAGATGCAGCAAATGAAGAGGATGAGGAAAGCGGAAGCACTTGCGGAGGCTCAGATGATGAGAGGTAGCAAGCGGCGGGTGGGAGGAAGCTTTCAGGAAGATGACGGTGTTGGCTCTAGTGGGTGTGGAGGCATCCTCAAGGATGCCTAGCTCTCACTGAAGCACGCTACCAGTGTTTGGGCAGCCAATGGACACCAATGGTGAAGAGTGTGGAGCACAAGGATCACGGATGTGAGTGGGCAGAACACGTCGCATTCAGTAGATCTGAATCAAAACACGTTTGTTTTCATAATAAGATTGCATCAGATTCGTATAGCCTATGATCAGAGCTTTCCAACGCATCCAAGTACGCCCAAAATGGAGCAGTAGAGCCTCTGCTAGGGCCGTCAAAGGAACCCATAGTGGAGCCGCCCACCATGCCCACGAACGGGAGTGACGGAAGGCGCTTCGACGGTGGCTTGTCAAAGCGCCATTCCTGGTACTCCAACATGGGGGGAAGTTCGCCCTGGTCTAGGAGACCATCCACATCCCTTCCTTTATGGCCACGGAGCCTTTGGAGCCCGTTGGACCTGAACTCCGACCACTGCGGTGGAATTATCCCGTCATCCATGACGCAGACCCAGATTCCACCTGCCGACCACCCAACCTTCGGGTGGGGCTATCTTTCTGAATACTCAGGTTTTTGACTACTCCTCAGTGGTCGAACCAGGGAGTACGATCAACGGCACTCATGGCAAGGGGCACACTATGTCAACAGACGGCATGCGGCGACTCGAAAGCTTCCTGCGGCTGTTGTTGATGGATCATTGATCTTCGACCACAGGCACAAAGTGGGCGCAGGGATGGATCTGGAGAATGAGTCGCCAGTCCAGCATGAGGAGCAATCCAGGCGAAGCTGCTGATGTCAGTTGCAGAGGAAGCCGACAAATGCGAAGTGGCGGTGGAGGCCGTAGACAAATGCTGGAAGGAGGAGCATATTAGAGGCGGCGATGAAGCGATGACTGGGTCACGGGACACCAGAAGATATTACCTGATGCTCTGATGCAGTCATGTCAGAAGAATGCAAGAGCTGGGACGGGAGTAGCAAAAGCAAGCAGGAGCAGCACAACATGCACAACTGTGTCAACAGGATGACGAAAGGAAAAAGGTGCAAGCGGTCCCGAAGAGTTAGCTGCAGAGCATGAGAAAGGGCAGGTACCAAAGGTGCAAGGTAGACGGGTGTTGGTTGAGAGAGATAGCAAAAGCGAGGTGAGTGATGGGTTAGCAATTGCTCGAGCAAAGGAACCAGAGTGATGGAGCAAAGAGCTGCAAGGTGAGAGTGGTTGGAGAAGGCAAGATGGGCGAGGTGCGAGCAGAGAGAAGACACGGCGGCAAAGCTGTGGAACCGTTCTGGTTAAGTTCAAGGGAATGAACATCCTTTGTATACAGAGGAATAACAGGACAAAATAGAATTGAAGCGAATTCTTTCCGCTAGCCGGCCGCGGGTGACAGGTGTCACTTGGGGGGATGCCTTGACCGTTTTGCTCTCAACGCATATATTTTGTTGAGAGCCGTTTGGCCAAGTCGGTTCGGTGCAGTGTTTGAACCATTGCTGATATTTCCTATCAGTGTGTTGGCTTTTAATGACAGGTTACAATGGTCAGGAAGACCGATGGACAGTTGCCAAGGTGGTTCAAGCTATGACCTCAACCATTATTGAAAACTCAGAATTTTCATGTAGTGACCTCTGTTGGAGTCTTTATGTCTGACAAGTACTCTAATCACGTATCCAAACACAAAAGAAGAGTGTTGAGGGGCTTTTCCCTTGTTGTTTTGGAAAAGAAACATGATGGTTGGATCCGATCGTGCTGCATATTCATTGCCTACGAGTGGAACTTCTGCGCACCCGTGACCAGAACCACATTTCCGGAACCAGAACCATGGTTCCCGTTCCGAGCTAGAACCGGAACAGCAGTTCTGGTTCCATTCACAGAACCAGGATTCCGTACCAGTGTGCAGCCTTAGGTCTGCTCCACCTTTCTCTGGCTTGCTCCACCTTTCTCTGGCTTGCCTCAACATTATCTGGCTTGCTCCATCTTTCTCTGGCTTACTCAACCATTCTCTGGCCTGCTCCAACTTTCTCTTGCCTGCTCCACTTTTCTCTGGCTTGATCCACCCATTTCTGGCTTGCTCCACCTTTCTGTAGCTTGCTCCACCTTTCTCTCGCTTGCTCCACCTTTCTCTGGCCTGCTCCGCTGTTCTTTGGCTTGCTCCACCATTCTCGGGCTTGCTCTACCGTTATCTGGCTTGCTTCATCGTTATGTGGCTAGCTCCACCATTCTCTGGCTTGCTCCACCTTTCTCCGGCTTGCTACACCTTTCTCTAGCTTCCTCTGCCTTTCTCTTTCTTACTCCACCGTTCTCTGGCATGCTCCACTGTTCTCTGGCTTGCTCAACTGTTCTCTAGCAAGCTCCACTTTTCTCTGGCTTGCTCCACCGTTCACTGGCTTGTTCCACCATTCTCTGGCTTAGTCCACCATTCTCTGGCTTACTCCACCGTTCTCTGGCTTGCTCCGTCGTTCTCTGGCTTGCTCCACCTTTCTCTGGCTTGCTCAACCTTTCTCTGGCATGCACCCTCTTTTTCTGGCCAGCTCCACCTTTCTCTGGCTTGCTACACCCTTCTCTGGCTCTCTCCACCCTTCTCGGGCTTGCTCCACCTTCCTCTGGCTTGCGCCACCTTTCTCTGGCTTGCTCCACCATTGCTTAGCTTTCTCCACCGTTTGCTGGCTTGCTCCACCCTTCTCTGGCTTGCTTCACCGTTCTCTGGCTTGCTCCACCGCTCTCTTGCTTGCTCCACCATTCTCTGGCTTGCTCCACCATTCTATTCTTGCTCCACCGTTTCCTAGCTTGCTCCAACTTTCTCTAGCTTGCTCAACCTTTCCCTAGCTTGCTCCACCTGTCCCTGGCTTGCTCAACCACTCTTTGGCTTGCTCTAGCAATCTCCGGCTTGGTCAACTGTTCTTTGACCCGTTCCACATTTCTCTGGCTTGCTCCACCCTTCCCTGGCTTGCTCCACCTTTCTCTGGCTTGCTCCATTTTTCTCTGGCTTGCTCTACCTTTTTGTTGCTTGCTCCACCTCTCCCTCGCTTGCTCCAACTTTCGTCTGATTTCTTTACCTTTCCTTGGCTTACTCCACCTTTCTTTGGCTGGCTCTACCTTTCCATGGCTTGCTCCACCTTTCTCTGGCTTGCTCCATCTCTCCCAAGGTTGCCCCACCTTTCCCTGGCATGCTCCACCTTTCTCTGGATTCATCCACCTTTCTCTGGCTTGGTCCACCTTTCCTTGGCTTGCTCCATAAACCTCTTGCTTGCTCCACCTTTCTCAGGCTTGCTCCACCTTTACCTGGCTTGCTCCAACATTGTTTGGCTTGCTCCACTGTTCTCTGGCGTGCTCCACCTTTCTCTGGCTTGCTCCACCTTTCTCTGGATTGCTCAACCTTTCTTTGGCTTGCTCCATTTTTCTTTGGCTTGCACTACTGTTCTCTGGCTTGCTCCACCATCCTCTAGCTTGCTCCAGCGCTCCCTTCCTTGCTCCACCTTTATCTGGCTTGGTCCTCCTTTCCCCGGCTTGCTTCACGTTTCCCTGGCGTGCTCAACTGTTCTCTGGCTTGCTCTGTGGTTCTGTAGCTTGCTCAATCTTTCTATGGCTTACTTCACCATTGTCAGGCTTGCTCGACTGTTCTCTGGTTTGCTCCACCGTTCTCTGCCTTGCTCCATCATTATCTGGCTTGCTCCACCATTCTCTGGCTTGCCCAACCATTCTCTGGCTTGCTCCACCGTTCTTTGGCATGTTCCACCTTTCTCTGGCTTGCTCCACCTTTCCCTAGCTTGCTCCACTTTTCTCAGGCTTTCTCCAACATTCTCTGGCTTGCTCCAGCTTTACTGGCTAGCCCCACCTTTCTCGTGATTGTTCAACCCTTGTATGTCTTGCTTCACCTTTATCTGTCTTTCACAAACTTTCCCTGGCTTGTTCCACCTTTCTCTGGATTGCTCCACCTTTCTCTGGCTTGCTGCACCTTTCTCTGGATTTCTCTGCATTTCCTTGGCTTGCTCCACCTTTCTCTGGCTTGCTCCACCTTTCCCTGGCTTGCTCCACTCTTCTCTGGCCTTCTCCACCTTTCTCTGTCTTGCTCTACCTTCTCATGGCATGTTCCACCTCTCTCTGGATTGCTCCACCTTTCTCTGGCTTGGTCCACATCTCCCTGACTTGCTCCACCGTTTTCTGGCTTGCTCCACCTTTTTTTGGATTACTCCGCCATTTTTTGGCTTGCTCCACTGTTCTCTGGCTTGCTCCACCTTTCTCTGGCTTGCTCCACCTTTCTGTGGCCTGCTCCACCTTTCTCTGGCTTGCTCCACCTTTCCCTGGCTTGCTCCACCATTCTTTAGCTTGCTCCACCTTTCTCTGGCTTGCTCCACCGCTCTCTGGCTTGCTCCACATTTATCTTGCTTGCTCCACCTTTGGCTTATTTTCTTCATCTTTCTCTGGCTTGCTCCACCATTCTCTGGCTTGCTTCACCTTTCTCTGTCTTGTTGCACCATTCCGTGGCTTCCTCCACCATTCCCTGGCTTGCTTTACCGTTCTCTGGCTTGCTCCGCCTTTCAGTGGCTTTCTCCACCTTTCTCTGGCTTGCTCCACCTTTCCCTGGCTTGCTCCATATTTCTCTGGCTTCCTCCACCAATCTATGGGTTGCTCTACCTTTCTCTGGCTTGCTCCACCTTTCTCCAGCTTGCTCTGCCTTTCCCTGGCCTGCTCCAACTTTCTTTGGCCTGCTACACCGTTCTCTGGATTGCTCCACCATCCTGTGGCTTGCTCCACCTTCCCTTGGATTGCTCTACCTTTCTCTGGCTTACTCCACCCTTCTCTGGCTTGCTCCACCTTTCCCTATCTTCCTCCACCTTTATGTGGATGGTGTTAGCTACTGAGCTAACCACCTCCGGCAGAGAAGCCGCGAAACCAAAAAAAAGCTCACAAAGGTTTTTACACCTTCTTCCTTTGCAGGTATGTGTCGTGCACCCCAAACTTAATCAGGCATACACTTCACCTTCAAGAGTACTAACGCCTTAGCATTACATCTCAAGAAGAGCTCAAGTCGTCAATACGCAAGAGAGCATCAAGCAAGGGTTGATTGATCAGCATGCAAGACAAGTCCTTTTATAGCTGTCTGTCCAGTCCTAGAACTCAAAAGCACATTCCTGGGAAGTGGCCTGAACCAGCCACATCACCAATAGACTTGCACTGTGGGCTTGACACATAAGCATCCTAGTGTCAAGGTGACAGACCAACCATGTAGCGTCCAAGAAGCTACGGACTTTCTTTCTTGGAAGCTTCCACAGCAAACAAGATATGCATGGGGCCAGGATCGACCTCATGACCTCTCACTTGGCCAAATCAACAAAATGGCCAAGGTAACCACTCACCCACATGGTGTACTCACAGGTCATATCTCACAAGAGACAGAGCATAGTTGAGTCACACTACAACGGATCTAGGGGTCATACCTCCACAAGGGGCAGAGCATTCCTGATCCGTCCTACAACACTGAACAAGGGGCAAAAACATTCAACA